>ML844809.1:29214-45104 GCA_009831015.1 Picea engelmannii | reverse complement strand
TTGTAACTTTTCCACCCTATCCCCGCCCCTTCTGGACTTGATCACGCGACGTTGGATTTCATCACCAACTAGTACGGTCATCAAAAGAAGGTCATGTTTGCTTGGTTGTGATTCTTATATTTTTATTAACGTATGTTGTTTCTTTCCTATAGTTGGCCATAGATCTCTTTCGCCGACTCTTTTTCGCCAACATCGACCCTCCGCACCACTCACAGAGGCTATAGGGACTTCCTCTAGAAAATATGGAAGGAAACACCCCTTTACCCCCTCATTCTACGGAGGAATCTTCTCAACAGAGCGAGGTTCAAAATACTACAACTTCCCAGGAAGAAGTTCCCACTCCTTTGGAGAATTTTTGAATTGTTTCAGAAACTCCGGAAGCTTACCACATTCCGGAGGGATATGAACGATGTACCCTCCAACTAAATTCTACTAGCGAATTTGTCGTCGTCAATCCTTCTGACATTCCGGCTGGGTATCATCAAAACCCTTTGGCTGATGACCCTTTTTGGACCGTAGACATTGTTCAAAGTCCACCATGCCTGGTGCGATATCTTTATGGAACTGGGGAAGGTGTCGACGCACCTTTTTCCTACACCGTACCCCCAAATCATTTTATTGATACCACCACTTTTATAGCCACACCACCCGTTGGTCTGAACATACCGTTCGTTGGCCCAAGGTCTACTCTTCCCCTCCAGATGGCCCATTCTACAATGGTCCCTCACATTCCAACTATTCCCGCCAGTAACGAGGTGGTCAATCAAGCTCCGATTGGTACACCTGTAACACCGAGACCTACACTCCCTTTTGGATTCAGGGCACTGAATGCTTCCACTGCTACCACTGCCCAAGCTACTACTACCCAAGTTATATCGGGAAGTTCCATACCTATCCAACAACCCTGAGGGACCAGTCTTGGTGGTCCTAATCCGCTCGGTAGCACCGGTCAGTCTTCTACGCCTGGCTTTCAAATTCTGGGAACTCTCCCTCAAGTTGGGGGGCATCCTCCCACTGGAGGACAAATTCCATTTGGGGGGCACCCTCATGCTGGGGGGTAGCCTCAATTTGGAGTCCACCATCAACCACACGGACAAAATGTGTCTGCCACACCTAATCCATGGAACGTCCTTTTTCAAGGAAACCCACAGTTCTCGGCAGGACAAAATTCTCAGACCCTGCAGCACCCCCCTTATGGACAAATGCCAAACCCAACCTATAACCCGCAAAACCCATCCGGTTATCCTCCGCTCACACATGCTTCTCAAAACACCTCAAATCCTATGTACTCTGGTCAAAACAACCTCACATGAGAGGGCCCACGAGTTATAATTATCCACATAACCCAATAATGGGCCCCATGGGTGTCCCTCTACCACACCAACATTACCCGCAGATTAACCGACAACTTCCTTTTCTAGCTACCCTGTATCTTCTAGACTTGTCTCGGTTAACGAATGATCCTATTTATCATTCTTCGGTTTGGCCAGCTATTCCAACTAAACTTCCTTCTGATATCCCAAAATTTGACGGAAATTCCAGAGAAGACTCAAACAACCATGTGATGACGTTCCATTTGTGGTGTTCATCCAACTCTCTCATGGACGATTCTATTCGTTTGCGTCTTTTCCAACGAACACTTACGGGTTCCGCGGCGAAATGGTATATTGAACTACCACACGCATCTTTTCACGATTTCAACTCACTCGCCATGTCCTTCCTCACGCACTTCCAACTGCCCATTCGATACGAGACGGGTACTGAACTATTAACCTCCCTTCGTTAGACAACTTCCATACATATCTCCGATCATATTCATGAATGGAGACAACGACAAAGGCTAATCAAAGCGATCATTCCTGGCCAATTGTTAGCGGAATGGTTCACCAAATCATTGCTACCCCAGATTGTTGGTGACGTTGCCATGGGTGGTGTAGTCACCGAGGAAGAATCCATTGCCCGAGATCAGTACTTAGACTTAGTCTATTCACAATCCAGTACTCTGTACGAGTTGATACTGAATTCTACCCGTGCCACTAATGATCCATCCAAACCATCGTCTACTTCCCACGCGGATGGAGTTATTGGCTCTGTCAAGACCCAATCTACTACCTAGTCTACTGGAATGATTCAGCGGCTTGTTTCGATGGCTGCTCCTAGTCCGAATGCACCCTCTTCTACCCCCCCTCAAAATCACGTCTCTGATGTTAATGTGGTCCAATCAACCCCTTCACAACAACTTGGGGGCAAGAAGAAAGTGAGAAATAAACCAAAGAAAAACAATAACAACGAACAACCCAAAACCCAACCACAAACCCCTACTGTCGAAAAACAACCACAACGAAAATTGAAATTCCCATGTCTCATTTGTGGAGACGATCACTACACTCGAGACTGTCCACATCGCAATGAAGTGGCCAAGCTTTTCAAGGGAAATTCACAACCCGTTGTGCTCACTCAGCCTTTTCCACAGTAGAAATCTTTGGTTGCACAAACCCCCATGTCGGGGGCCACTTCCAACCAACCCCACGATGAGGCCTCGACAAGTGCCCACATTTACATGTTTAACGGGGTTAATCTAACCACTCGTTCTGTGACATATGACATGCCGGTTAAACACGATAAGCCAAAGGTTGCTAACAGTTCTCCGCTGGACCCGTTGCCATCCTCCGCTAATCCTCCGTCTGTTAGCCCTCCATCCAGGCCACTCCAGATTGAGAAACCATCTTTTGACTCCATCTTACGCCCTCCTAAGAGCACCACCTAGAAATCTACCTTCAATCCTAATTCACGGGCTGCCCAAAATTACAACATTGTAAAAGATTTGGCCCAAGCACCATGTGCTATGTCCGCCTTGGAAGTTCTACAACACTGTCCCAGCCAACGTAGAACACTCTTAGCCACTATCAGCGCTTTTGATCCTGAGTCATCAAACAACCTCACGTTTAATCTAGACGACCATCAACCGCGACTCTCCCACCAGTTAGCTTTTCAAATCGATGTAGTTGTTCACAATCAACAAATTCATCGAACTATCTTGTATGAGGGAGACTCTACTTGTGTCATGTCCTTAGCTTGTTGGAAAGGCTTAAAATCACCTACCCTTAACAAATCTGCTACCATGTTACGTGCTTTCGATGGACGAGTTTTTCATCCTCACGGATTATTACAATCCTTAGCCGTTCAGTTGGGTGGAAAAACTGTTACCGTTGACGTCAAGGTGGTCGATGCTCCCCTCGATTACAACCTATTACTTGGAAGAAGTTGGTTCTACACTATGACCGTCGTCACCTCGTCAATGTTTCAATGTGTACAATTCCCCAATCAAGGCAAAACTGTTACCATCGATCAGCTTGATTTTTGTACACCCGACGCTCGCATCCCTACTACCAACAACATTCCATTTTTGGGAGACCACCCAATTACGTATGAAAGCGTTGGTGTTGTCCTATTGAAATATTCTAGCCTCATGGGTACTTTCCCTACACCACTTCCACCTACCGTACATCATATTGTTGCCATCAATATGATCTCGACTATGCCATATCAGTCCTTGGAATCATCTGACCCTTGGATTGTGCCTAGTCCTTTGGAATTCGATGTGCTCAGTGACACTATTCCACTTAGCCCAGTCGAGGCCGCATACGTAGCCATCCAATCTACCTCTCCCTCTCCCAGCAATTTACATTCATTGGCACCCGATGCCTACTCGATGCCCTCATGGTTGGATTCCCTATCATCTGCCGTCGATTACATTTCCCACATTTTCCCTTATGAAGAATCGATTATGGAAATGCTCAACATCAACAATTTACCTTGGGGTGATAACCATCATCGATCCTCTTTTCTCCCGCCGCTGGAATAAATCCACCAAGACATACACTCTTTCTCCCCTCCCAATGTTACCAATGCTCCACAATCTCCTATCCTCACACAAGATACTCTCTCTGAAGGGAACATGAGTAACATCTCTACTACGATCACGATCGACATTTCGATCAAAGAAGGTGTCATGGAAAACATTAATCTAGGTGCTAATTGCACACCCGACGAAGTGGTCTCTTACACCGCTTTGTTTAAAGAATTCCGCGATGTCTTCACATGGAGCTACGAGGAAATGCCAGGGATTGACCCTTCAATCGTCGTCCACGAAATCAAAACTTACCCTGACGCAAAAACTGTTCGACAAAAGCTTCGCCCGGTTCATCCCAAGAAAATCGCAGCTATAAAGGCATAAGTTGAAAAACTTCTAAAATATGGATTCATCTATCCCGTCCCTTTAACCGAATGGGTCTCCAACCTTGTTCAGGTTGCCAAGAAACAAGGGACCATCCGTGTTTGCGTATATTATCGAGATCTCAACAAAGCTTGTCCTAAGGACAACTACCCTATGCCCTTCATCGATCAAATCATCGATAATTGCACAGGGAGCGTAATCTTCTCTTTCATGGATGGCTTTTTTGGATATAACCAGATTCAAATCTTACCTGCTAATCAACATAAGACAACCATCATCTGCCCTTGGGGTACTTTCGCTTACCGAAAGCTACCTTTTGTCCTTAAAAATGCTGGTGCTACTTTCCAGCGAGCCATGTCGTATGCTTTCTAGGACATCAAACATATAGCGGAACCATACCTTGACGATCTACCCGCCCATTCGCTAAATCGATTCGATCACATTGATCATTTACGGGCAATTTTTCTTCGATGTAGGTTCTACCGTATTCGTCTGAACCCACACAAATTCATTTTCACTGTCGAATCCGGTCGACTCCTCGGCTTCATTGTCTCCAAAGATGGGATCAGGGTGGATCCCTTAAAGATCAAGGCCATCTTAGCCTTACCTCCACCTACCAATTTAACCCAAATCCAGAGTTTGCAAGGCAAAGCAAACTTTCTTCGTTGTTTCATCTGCAACTATGCCGAGATCACTAAAGGATTTATGCAGTTACTGTAAAAGAACGTCCCTTTCATCTGGGATGATGCTGCTCAATGGTCATTCGACGCTCTCAAGCACGCTTTGACCTATGCACCTTTGTTACATCCCCCTGAATAAACAAAGGATTATATCCTTTACTTGGTCGCTTCTACTTCCACCATTGCGATGGTGTTAGTCCAAGAAGACCCCAACAACGAAGAACATGTGATTTATTTTCTGAGCAAGAGTTTATATGGACCTAAACTCAGATATTCGCATGTTGAGAAACTGGCTCTGGCAGCCGTCATCACTGTCCAAAGGTTCCGCCACTACATCTTATTACGCACCACCACGGTAATCGTAGACTCTAACCCTATGTACCATGTCTTGATACATCAAGTACTTGGGGGAAAATATTCAAAATGGATCCTCATTCTTCAAGAATTTGATCTGGAGTTTACGAAGGCAAAAGCCAAAAAATCCTTGGTGTTTGTCGAGCTCATATGTGCTCTCCCTCGTGCCGATGAAAACATTGAACCAAGAGATTCTCTCCCCGATGAATCTCTCTTCCTCATCAGCACCTCTGACCCTTGGTATGGAGACATTCTCCTCTACCTTCAAACTCAACATTTTCAGCCCAACATCTCTCGCGAAGAGCGTCGACGCATCTGTCACCACTCTCATCGTTATCTCATCATCGGCGACACCTTGTATTGTCGGGGTATTGACACCATCCATCGGCGATGTCTGATTCATGAGGAGGTTGAACGCGTTTTGAACAATTTTCACCTTGGTGCCTGTGGTGGTCACCTTTTCGGGATGGCCACAGCCCAAAAAATCCTACGTGTTGGCTACTTTTGGCCCTCGATTTTCAAAGATTGCATCGAGGCAGTCAAGAAATGCCCACCCTGCCAAATATTTAACAAGAAGGCATGCACCCACCCTACTACGTTGCACCCTATTATCACTGTCGGCCCCTTTACCAAATGGGGCATCGATTTCATGCAGTGTAAGCCTACCTCAGCCAGGGGGCATGGTTACATCATCTTCACCGTCGATTACTTCACAAAATGGGCTGAGGCTATGCCTACCTTCCTGAATGATGGTCGTACTGCAACTCTATTCCTTTTCAACCATATCATAACTCGTTTTGGTGTACCAAATTCCATTGTCATCGATCATGGTGCACACTTCAAAAACCAGATGATGAGCGAGTTACATGTCAAATTGGGTTTTCACCATGAAAACTCATCCCCTTACTACCCTCAGGCAAACAGACAAGTTGAGGCTATCAACAAAGTCCTAAAAACCATGATCCAACGCATGGTAGGGGAAAACAAAACATCGTGGCATTTACAACTTTTCTCTGCTCTCTGGGCCTATCGCACTTCTGTGAAAACCTCAACTGGATTCACTCCTTTCCAGTTGGTTTATGGCATTGAAGCCGTCCTACCAATCGAGTGTGAGATTCCATCACTCAAACTAAAAATCAAACTCCTGCCCCATACTTCTGCTAAAGAAGAACGATTCTTGTATCTATCCAAATTGGACGAAACACGTCGCGATGATGCTCTCACCAACGAGGCACATCAGAAATGAATTAAGAATCAATATGACAAATCCATCCACCCTCGAACTTTCGCAGAAGGAGACTTAGTCCTTGTTTACGACCAAGCTCACGACAGATTGGGGACAAGAAAGTTAGAACCTATGTGGCATGGTCCTTACATCGTGAAGCGTGTTCTACATAGAGGTGCCTACGAACTAGTTGATCATGATGGAATTTCCCTGGGAGAGCCCTGAAACGGGCTCTACCTTAAAAAGTACTATGCCTAGATCACCTAGCATCGGTACTTTGTACATTATTGTATTTTAGTTTGGTGTGTCTATTTCTTTTGCATGCTCGAGTCTTTACCATTGCCACTCATGACTGTGCTTGTGTTTTCATGCACAGATGGCATCTTCCTTTCCTACCTTTTTTGGGTTCGCAGATGGCACTAGCCGACATACCTGGAACATTGCTTCGGCAGCATGGGTTATTTACCAGTTTGACGAGGTGGTGAGTTCAGGAGGCATCTGCTTAGGACCAACAACCAACAATATGGCAGAATATCATGTTGTCATTGGGTTGTTGACCCAAGCCTCCTCTCTAGGTATTTCTCGTATCATTATTTACTTAGACTCCCAACTCGTGGTTTATCAACTCAATCGCATCTATGCTATCCATAGTCCTATCCTGCTACGTCTACACTTACAAGTTCGTCATCTTGAACGAATGTTTGATTACATTGAATATAGACACATTCCAAGAGAACTTAATAGTGTTTCGGATTCATTAGCTAATTATATCATGGATCAGTATCTTGCCCACATATAAGATTTAAGGAAAGCAAAATTGTACATTACATGTAAATTAAAACACATCACAGACATCATCATGTACAAATCATTGGCATTGTAAAAACTTGAAACTGTATATATATATATATATANTGTATTACATCAAAAAGTATACAAAAGAGAAAAATATTGGGTCTTTCCACCCATACAACGTCCCCTGACAAGGCATACAAAAATATGATCACCGAAGAGATTCTAATCTCCCCACACTACATTGTGCTGCGAGTAACATATCACCGCGCGCACTACGCGCCTCAATAGAGAATTGATATTCTCTGGTACTCCCACAATGTGCCTCTGCAGATGTAAAGGCACTTCCCCCCTCCATAGAGGAGGGATGCCCATCGTAAGGCCTTGGAGGTTTCTCTCAACCTCCTGGAGACCTATCACTGGTACTACCGGATCTACTGCAACTGGGACGCCTCTGTGACGTCCTGGTACCGGTATATCAGCTGAGCGCACTGCTCCCTTGTCTGGACATTGAAAACGATACATCTGTTAAAACTCTTCTACATACCCCAAAAAAATATATATGAATCAAAAACTTTAAAAACAAAAAACTAGACAAGGTGTGGATCAGTCTCTTACCTGACTCATCCCATTCTTCCCCCGCGGGCAAAATCAAATCCATGCTCCCGCGGAAGTCTACCTCAGCATAAGGGAAGTCCTCTATCCAAAGATACTGTTGTCTCAACCAGGCAAAGAAATCGCCAGTGAAATGGAATTCTGACTCCGACACTAGCCTTGGAGACAGACTAGTCCACCTCTCCATCCTCTTTTCATCCATTGGTCGCACCGCCAGTGCTATCTGAGGCTGGATCCGAGGGATGCACTCTAGGAAAAATGAGACCAAAAATGAGCCATAACTGAACTGCTTCTGTCCAGTCCTGCACCGTGAAATCTGTTCCTTCACATTTTGAAGGAACCCTGCACTCCAGTTGAACAGTGTTGGTTCCAAACACTGAACACCATAAGCCACCTGCGATCTTGATGCCAGATGAGCGCTAGTACTGCCTGTCATGCTCGTGATAGAAAACAGTATAGACCGGAGGGGCAGTTCTCGAATATCCTTGATAGGGATTCTACCCCCTACCAGCCTTGCTCCTGGGATACAGTGGTGTGCCAGATACACGTCCACTTCTTCAGGTAGCGCCCTCTGCCCGGAGAACGATATGGGAACCCCTCTCTTCGAGAGGCTAGTCAAAAAGTACATGTCTTCTAACTCAATGGTTAAAAGCTGTGTGCCAATTCGGAATCCTTGCTCTGCAACATCCCAGAGGCCAATCATATGCTCGAGCAATAAAGTCTCTCTCTTCATTTTTTGCAACTTGAATAATTTGAGCAAACCACAAGCTCGCAAAGCGGCCCATGTACGAGGACTCTGTAAGGCGGCTAAGTCATCCATCTCATGTTCCCTTTCTTTCCACTCGATCATGATCGTCGAAGGTATCTACAAAACAAAAAATCAAGAAGTCCATTATTTCCACGTTTTGGCAATTTCGGCAATTTTTAAAAGCAATTTAAAACATGAAATGAGCTGCCCACATCATTTAAAAGTAACCACACACTCTTTTATAACTACCACGCCCTCCCTAGCCATTTAACATTCAATGAAAACGTTTTAAAAATTCAAAACAACTTTGGGGGCTGCGTGGGCATATGGAAAGACTTTTTATGGGCTCTTTTACCAAAAAAGACCTGTCTAAATGACTATATGGGCGTTGACATATTAACCATCCTTTTCTAAAACATTTTTTGTAAAAGAATCCCCCTTTTCCATTGATTTTTAAAAGAGGTCGATTTGGTTCTATTTGGGGCAACTTAGGGCTTCATGTTTTAATTAAATGATGCTATTAAAATGAATGTGAAACCATGTGTTTGAAAGAAGAAGAGATGGACACCTACCTGGTCCAAACGGAAAGCAAAATGGTGAACCGTAGCTCCGGCAGTGAGCAAAACAAGATCCGCTTCAAAATGAGATTCTCCACTACTCCAAAATCCTTGTGCAAAATGAAATGGTAAATGAAGTTTCAATGAATTGTTATTTATAAATTTTCATTTTTCATAAGGTGTATCATTTTTGGGTTTCTCTAATGATATAATGGCTTTACTAAATCCTGGTTTGTAGTTTTGGCATCACAAGTTTCCTGGCAGTTCTGATGGATTATTCACCTTGTCGCATTTATGAGCATAGTCTTAGTTCATTCTCGAGCTTGATAATATGAGAACGTAACCGGGTAAACTTTTATCTCTTTTTCGGACCCGTACGAATACATGAACACACGAAAAAGGAACCCCCCTGGAGTCTCCTTTAAACCCTTTTTAGACTCTCTAAATATGAAAATATTATCGAGTGACCTTGCTTCCTTTCACACTCATTAAAAGGTCAGAAAGGGCGTCTTTCGAGCGATAATTTACCCCTTTTTTGGTCTCGTTGGACTACTGTACGAAAAAGGAACTGAGAGAGTTCTCTTTTAAGTGTTTTTCCAAACTCTATAATCCCGAAAAACCTTCGAGTTTTATGTCTTTGGACTCGTTAAAGCACACATCGACAGGCCCATATGGGACCGAATCCTTACTTCTTCCAGTTCATTAAACAAAGGAAGAGGAACTTACCGAAGGTGAGTTATATCGAGCATGTGTTATCCTCCTCGAGCTCATTAAATCAAAAGGAGGTACTCGTCTATCTGGATGGGGGAAAAAATTGAAAGGAGCAAGCCAAGCAGTCTCTTGAGAACATCATCCAGCACTTCTTAGAGTCACCCTTGAACACGACACTTTGTCATTTGTACATATCATAATCCGCTAAACCTATGCACTGAGCCAATCCTTTGAGTTCCTTTCGCTCCTTTGGGTCACCTAACACATGTCACAATACCCACTGCATAGTTTTGGTCCATGTCACATTTTTGTTGTTGTGCCTCAGTGTTCAAGGGAAGTATCCGCCTTGAGAGTCAGCCATCCCAAATATATTGCCTCAAAACATGTGTCAGTCCTTGTCCATTTGATCTTCCAATTACATCTCCATGTCCATTTTGTGTCGTTGATGGGGGATACATCAAGGCCCTCCCTCGACGAGTCTATTCCTATCAACTTCAACACATTATCCAGGAATCAGACTTAGAAACCAGTTAGTACTTTGGGACCTGCATGCCTCAATGGAATGCCTCCTCACATTCGACAATGGGTTTACATCATTGACCTCTGATCGAATGATTCCACGGATGTTCGACTCCAGCTCATCCATTCACATTCGTTGGAATGTACTAGGGTACCTTGGGAATCATTGACATTAATGGTGATCTCCCTCGCGCTTGTTAACGGTTTACATCATTGACCGGTAATCAAGTGGTTTCTACCATGTTCGACATCAAGACATCTATTCACATGGTTAGAATCGTACCACATTGAGATTGGTAAGAAGACCCTAGGTTGAGTAACCACTTTGATATATGCTTTGCCTGGGCTGCGAAGGAGTTTCTATTGGACAAACAACACATACACTGTTACATAGATCCACTTTGTATTGGTCGTGGCTATGTCTTGTCATCTCGTAGATCCACTGTGTATTCTTCGTGGCTACGATCAGTTCGAGTCATCAAAGTATATATCCACATTGTATCTTCGGTGGCTATACCTTTTCATCAATACAATTATGGATCCGCGGTGTATTTTATGGCGGCCATATCTTGCAAATCTTGATCACCCAAGCATAGGTATGCCTGCCTTGGGTTTTGAAATATGTCATGATATTTGTTGGGTGTTTGTGTGCAGCTTCCGTCAGGTTCTCGGAGTCTATACCCTTGCTTGAACGTCTACAAATTATTTCAGTCATCAGTTCACATCTTCTAACTTCATACTTTTGGGGGCATTCTGTTACACGTCAAAATTACTCAGCTAGATAAGTGTCGCATATTCCTCTCAATTGTCGTAAGTGTCGCATCTTCCTTAAAACTTTCACAAGTGTCGCAAGTTGTTCACAAGTGTCGCAAACATCATTCAAGCACACTGCCTTAATGACGACACTAAGGAGGCAATTAAAACATCTCATGTACTTGGTTTGAAGAAGGAGAACTGGTTAACTGAAGTCAAGGAACTCTTGACACCTGAAAAGAGCTCTAAAACAATGGTTTTGAGGGTGAGCGCTCCCCTATATCAACCTTAGGAGCGCTGGCACCCCCCTATAAGGCTTCTGGGAGCGTTATAACACTTGTTGGCCCCTCTGAAGGAGCGCTATCCACTTTTGAAGCGCTGGCGCCCCCCTCAAGCTTCTCAGGGAGCGTTGCAACGCTCTGATGCCCTTTTTGTAGGAGAACTGCCTAATCTGAGGCAGTAGTTGGCCCGTTGAGGAGAATAAGGGGAGGATCTTTTAGATTTAGAAGTCAGTTGCATTCGAATTCTTGGTTTCATCAGGAGATCCCTGATCTGAGGAGGAGGTTCCCCAACTTGTTCTAAAGATAACTCAAGAGGTTAAGCTCCTCTTAACCTATATAAGCAAGCTCTATGATGGTGAAAAAGGAGGAAGAATTGCTAGCATGAAACCTATGATCTCATAGGAAACACACAGTCATCCAAAGGAGAGTGATCAGTGAAGCTGTTGTTATCCAGGTTGTGGATCTTTCGAGCAAGGGTTAGACGAAGTGGACTCGACGAAGCTATCGCATTCGCATCCATGATTGTAAGTACTGCTATCGTTATTCTCATTAATATGACACGCTTGGCCTGTTTCTTTCTAGTTTGTGTCTAATGCTACATGAACTTATCATTGATAGGTAGATCTGTTTTCAAGCTAACATCAATAGAGTAGGAAGTGGTCATATCTTGTTTGTCCACACAACTCAGTGAAGAGCAAAGGATCGAAGCGCAACTCGGAGCATGCAAGGACAAATGACGATAAAAAGGTACTTCTATTATCCTTCCTTCTCATGTGTTAGTTTAGATAGATTTGAAAGGAAGTCACTGTCCACGTTAAGCATTTTCTGTCTTAGAGTTAGGGTCAAGCTCTTTGAGGCAATCTACCTGTCCGCAGGGAGATTTTCCTACAACAATTACTTTGTTTGGCTCCTTGAATAGGATCCTTGGATGTGCCAAGATTATCGAGGTTTGATAGAGTACCTACATTCCCAAACATCCTTTTTTTTGCAATTGTTTTTAACAAGAAATAACATTGGTCGATGGACTTTAGGGTGGGAAGGGGTGGATCATATTGGACTAAGGGAGAGATGGAAAAGGAATTAGAATAGTGTGTTGGAGCACTAAATATAGTGTCAATCAAACTCAAGGATCGACCAAATTGTCTAGTGTGGATTGTTAACAAAACAAGAAGTGATTATAAGCTTAAGTTGGGTTATCAAGCAACGAGGGTAAATAATGAAGATGAAACATGGAATTGGCACTTCATCAAATTACAATTACATCTAAAAACTAAAATTGTTATAAATTTTAACATTGGACAATCTACAAAATAGATCATGGCAAGGCCCTGGGTGTTGTTTCCTATGAAAAAGGATAATGAAGAGCGTAAATCATATCTCCTTGCATTGTCATTTCACATGAGAACTCTGGGAAACAATAAAAAAACATCACAAAGGGGAAAAGGTGGTGGTAGGGGGTAATTGTGGAAGCAACACTTGACAATTGGTTAGAAGACAATGAGGTGAGAAAGGACCATCATTCACTCGTAGGACTAGTCATATGAATGGTTTCACGATTTCCCTTGTCCTAATTCTAAAACTTGATTTTGAAATGAAACAAAAACTAGAGCAACTAAGATTTTCAGTTCACTATACACCCAAAGAGAACAATTTGATACTCTAAGAATTTGAAAATATAAAATTTTCATACATTTGGTTGTTGGTGCACAAAAAGATTTCAATCTTGTTTCTAATTTGTCTATTCACATGCTTGTAGTTTGAGGATTGCACATTAAATTCAAATGGTTGAAATGGTGTTGACCCATGCAGTTTTTTATTGTGATTGATACATGTTCAAATCTTTATTAATCAAATGTTCACCTTTTTCTCCTTGTATTCAATGCTTTGCTTGTTTTGGAAAGTTTGTCCACACAATGAATACTAGCCCAACATTTACCCATGTTACGATATGCAAGCACTACCCTCTTATAGAGGTTGATGCCCATTTTGCTACACTAAATGACCCAATGGTACACTATGCAAGCACTACTCTCTTATAGATGTTGATGGCCATTTAGCTACACTAAATGTCCCAATGGTGGTGACATGGTAGCTAAAAGTATTGTTATTTCTTGGATGATTCCCTAGGTGGACTTGCCATGTTGGGTGTGTATAAATGTTTTGAAGTGCACACATTTTTGTTTACACATGGATTATTAGTTGGTCACTTTCAACTTTTGACATGTTCAATCAACTAATTGATATGGATAATAATTTTTGGTATGGACATTGAAATGAATTTTTAATTTCATATATGCACAAGTAGTTGAATAGATAATGTCAGAGGTCTATTGAGTCTCCCTTTTTTTATATGCCCAAATTTTGTACACTTTGACACCTAATATTAAAATAGAGGGAAGGTCACTTACTAGTCTATGCAAAGTGATGTAAGGTAAGTAATAACCATATTATCGTAATTAAGGGGCAAGCAGTAGCACTCAATTCCACCTTTCAATAATATTAAAATAGAGGGAAGGTCACTTACCAGTCTAGGCAAAGCGATGTAAGGTAAGTAATAACTATATTATCGTAATTAAGGGGAAATAAATAGCACTCTATCCCACCTTTCAATATAAGAAATTGAGGGCTCATTAACTAAGAGTTCATGTTCTCTCCATTGGCCCCCAATGCCCCAGTGAGCATTATCATAATTAAGGTAAGTAAGAACCTTATTATTGTGTTTAAGGGGAAAGCATTAACATTGTGTACCTCTATTAATGAACCTAGATACCTCTACTTGAATTCAACTTTACACATGATAAAAAAAACCTAGACACCATGACAAAAGTTTAACTTTACACAGGCTAAGAAAACAAGGAAAAAAATAGTCCATTACTCACCATGCTTGGTTCCTTGTGAATATTGAGAGGTCTATGTTTCCTTGAACACACAGTGACTCAAGGTCTCTGCCTCCTTGCACCACAATGGCTGAGGTCTATGTTCCTTGCACTGTAGTGGGTGTCAAGGTCTCTATTTCCCTGTGCGTGTGTGGGGGTTTACTGGCTTGATCTCTCGACCTCGACTATTCTCTTCCTCCCTTTGTATCTGTTTCCTTGCACCACAATGGCTAAGATCTATGTTTGCTTGCACCACAATGGTCGAGATCTATGTTTCCTTGTGCGTGTGTGGGGATTTACTGGTTCAAGCTCTCGGTCTCGACTATACTTTTCCTCCCAAAACCACTGATAACCATGACTATGAATAACTAATGTATTATTTGTACATATTATATCTAATGTCTATCCATATATATTATATATAATATATGTATTATTATATATTATAATAATTAATGTGTCATATACATTTAATATATATTATAATATAATATAATTAATATATATTGTATAATTAATTATATAATATATAGTTAATTATATATTAATCATTATCCCTAACACTACAAACCCCTAATACTCTAACTCCCTATGATGATGATGACAATGGTGATGACATTAATGATCATGACAATGACGATGACAATGATGACCATGATGATGATGATAACCATGCCGATGATGATGACAATGGCAGTATAATGATGATGACAATAATGATGACAATGGTGATGATGACAATGGCGATGACGACGATGACGACCATGGTGATGACAATGATGATGATGAGCATGACGATGATTGTGATGATGATGATGATGGCGATGACATTGGTGATGATGATGATGATGATGATGATGATGACAATGGTGATGATGACCATGGTGATGACAATGATGATAATGACAACAACGACAATGATTAACCTATATAAATAAATACTTTAAAAAGAATAAATTGTATAAAAGATATAATCACACAACTCATACATTTCGTCATTTATGCAATATCATTGATCATCTTCTTCTTCATCCGAGTATACATATGTATCATCTGGTTCAAAATCAACGTTGAAAGGATTGGCCATATCAACATCATCATTAAAGTCATTTTAGATAATATCATCGTCGATAACATTGTCATCTACATCTTTCTCATATTCTTTGATTTCTTCATCTACCGATACATTTACCTCATGTTCCTCTGCATCTTCTTCTTCTTAAATATCATCTTATTCTCGTACATTATACTTTACAGACCTTCCTCTTGGATCATATATAACAACATATGACCAACTTGATTTACCTGGAGCTTCTGAATACAAGACTTGCTCGCATTGGATTGGAAGAGCATAAGTTTGTGTACTTGGCTCAAACGTCCTTGCATTAACCATGGTAAATCCATTGGCATGCTCAACAATTGTTCTTTCAGGATCACACTCATTCATTTTTAACCTGTGCCATTTGACCTTGAACAAAACTAACTTGAAGGAATTAAAATCACACTCAATTATATCATTCAAATACCCATAATATCTATTTT
>ML844809.1:2526-21202 GCA_009831015.1 Picea engelmannii | reverse complement strand
TCCATTGGCATGCTCAACAATTGTTCTTTCAGGATCACACTCATTCATTTTTAACCTGTGCCATTTGACCTTGAACAAAACTAACTTGAAGGAATTAAAATCACACTCAATTATATCATTCAAATACCCATAATATCTATTTTCGAATATTGTTGGATACCTGTCACTTCTAGAGGAAACATTAGTTACCTGAAAGACTGCAATTATCCCATAATCAAAGGCTTTCTTCTTGTCATCCAACTTTTTGATGTGAAATTTACGACCATTGAACCACATAGCCTTGTGGTGTTTCAACTGCAATATGCCTAACATGTAAAAAATGCATATTTGTTGATGAATAAACATATTTATACTTAGTAAAAAATTATTAAAGAAACACACCATGACCTAGACTAATAATAGAATGGAAAATAACTAAAACACGATGTGGGTGAATTATGTGCTTGCTCGATTATCTTTTAAACCATATGATAAATCAATTTGTCTCTGAGTAAGATTGTTATCTTGATTACGATGAGCTTCTTTAAGCAAAGTAGCCACCCCTTCCCATGATAACCTACCATTACATTATATACATCGATCTATCCATACATTCATCCAATCAATATTGTTTGTGATGTATAAATGTAGTGTATCCCACTCTTGACCAACTGTATGAAAAAAGAATAAAAAATACTAGTTAGAAAAAAGATTAATAATCCATGAACATGGAAGCTAAATAAAACTTAAATAAGTACAATATAGAAATAAATCAATATTAATGCAAAACATTATAGATATATACCATCTAATTACCTTTCATTTTTCTCATTCTACCTTTCTCGACCATGACCTCCCCTTCAAATTTGTTAGTGGAATTGACATCCCAAATCTGAGGCACCTTCATGATTTTTGTTTCTAATTTGGGAAGATATTGAATAATATACACCAAATATTGATATACCATATAGCCCTCCACCACAGATCCCTCAGGACATGCTCTTTGTCTAACGAAAGCCTTCAAAGACTTCAAGTTCCTCTCCACCATCACATTGACCTTGGGTGTAGAGGTCCACACATTTCAATATCTTCAACTTGGTGTATGAGGTAGTGTTCTTTTGCATTTTGCACATTAGCTAAGGAATTTCTCTCCTCCAATAGTTTATATCTTCTTTATGGATTTCTTTAGATGACAACCACCTACACATGATATAACAAATCAAATCATAGGTTTCAACAACAACGTATATACACTGAAAGTAAAACAAATGTCGATAAGTTGAGCAACAAATATTTTGAATATAAATCATTAATATTTATCTCATGATTTTCTAAGATCATATATAACTTGTTTTACATTGTTGTCAAAGCTGTGAGGGAGAGATAGAGGTAGAACACACTGTAACAACAAACTGATCGTTAATTTTGTTGAAAAGAAAACTAAATTATAATACTAAAATGTCATATATTTACCAATATATAAATCTACCAAAATAATTACCTCAATGAAGGTATGTCAATTATGAGTTTTCACCCCACCAAATTCACCTCTTCGTTATGATATTCTTTATGTTTGAAGTAAATACTGTGGAAAATTTAATTTTCTGAATGACCTCTTTTACAACATTGCTTTCCTGCTCTGTAAATAACCATGTAAGACTATTTCGATGTGCATTGTTATTTGAATAAATCACATTATGCAGTGCATGATTGGCTTCCTGAATGTCAATACAATTTTTTTTTGTCACTCCTTCCATCTACGATTCTCCACAACATTTATGTTACATTCTTCCCGATATGCATTGTATCAAACAAATGAGGTATTTGTAGGTGATCGTAGAATGGAAACCTATTGAATTGTATAGGGTAACTTTTCATTCCCCGTGGAAGCCCATTAATACCTTTACGACATTTATGAAAAATAATTAATAAGATTACAACAATAATTGTTAGATACAATAAACATGATTCAATACAAATTAAAATTGTAAAACATTAATATATATGACACATAGACTAAATGATTACCTTGACAATTTATATTATATTCCAACTTCCATAAGTGAGGTGTCATTCTTCGTGGTTTTATTCCAATCTCTTCTTTCAAATTGAAAAGATGTTTTTCTATAGTTCAATACCTATGGTTCTTAAGGAGGAAGTACCTATACTCGTCAAATACCTCCTTTCCTAGACTTCTTGAATGACATGATTTCATCCTAGGACCACAAACTGTGACATGCAAATTTACCCTTTGTTTGAAGACCTACAAGATATGGATTAATGTTAGTATTATTTATATAACAAGGAATTAATATTTAAGAAGCATGCATCATATTTTCATAAAATTATATACTATTAAAGTTCAATAGTATGTTACATACCACAAAAATGTGTTGGCCCTTGGGCATCATGAATTGTCCATGTAAGTATTCCATGTAATTGAAACAGTTTTTTCCCTATTGATCTAGAGATGTCGTAAATAGTGATTCCAACCCATAACTTTAGTAGCTCGTGGATAAGAGGCTCAATATATGCATCCATATATTTCACTTGGTACTTACCTAATTGGGTGAAAGTACACATAATTGCTACCTTGTATATATAAGTAATTGTGCAATGAATAAGACAAACAAAATGCAATGTTCAAACCAATTTTGTAAACAAATACCTAGAACAATCATTGCCAACATTGTGTGCTCCCACTTTGTTGACATCTAAGGAGGAAGGTTATTGTTTATAACAAAAATATGCCACACTGAGTAAATAGACTTGAGCTCACCAAATGTATTGACATTGTTAGTTGCTAATGAAAGCCTAATATTACAAGATTCTTATTTAAAAATTGGCCATCTTTCTTTGATGTTCCTAAATGTATAACCATCTGTAGGCATTCGAAGAACAC
Organism: Picea engelmannii; assembly: GCA_009831015.1. Taxonomy (NCBI): domain Eukaryota; kingdom Viridiplantae; phylum Streptophyta; class Pinopsida; order Pinales; family Pinaceae; genus Picea; species Picea engelmannii. The sequence continues at coordinate 18,321 of ML844809.1, read as the reverse complement.
CATCTTCACTTTTGCGCCATGCATGGTAATCCATAAATTATGCAATGCTTTGGAAGTTGAACAATTGTTGCAAACATGGAATTATCGAAATATGACAAAGAACCTCATGAGACACATTTTTTGTTACCTCATTGGTTCGATATCTACTAATTTGACATTGCGGGCATTTTGGTTCTGATGCATATTGTCCATACTATATAATATGGTCATTCAGACATGCATCAATATCGTGATACTCCAATCCAATATCTTTCATAATGGCACACAACTCTTGGTATGTGCAAGGTAAATTATTCGACGGTGGTAAGAAAAACTCACCTAACAATCTACAACATAAAAAATAACTGGTTAATGTAAATAGTAGTAATAAAAAATATTGCATCCTTAATTTACACATTAATTGACACTAAAAAAAAAAAAAAAAAAAGTTGACTTTTACGTATAATATGTGAGGAATTATATTATGTACCTTAAGATCTGTGTGAGACAAGTGTTTGACAAACCATTCAATACCTTCAAGTTAACCAACAACATTATAGTAGAGAGAATATTTGTTCTTGAACCTTCATAAAGGGGTTGTTCTACCTTCTCAAGCAAAGGTACATCATGAATATCATCAAAGTTTTCCTCATCGATAGGAGAAAACATGTCCTGGATCAATTTATCCGTCCCATCATCTCGTTCAACAATATTATTGGTGTCATATTCTTCCATAGGATTTAATTGATCTTCAACATCCATACCATCTTCCACATCTTGTACAATAGTATTTCTACTACTACTTGGCAGATATTTATCCGGTGACAGACACCTAGGAGGATTTATCTTTACAATTACAAACAATCAATAACATTAGTGTATATAACAAATATTAAAAAAGAAGAAATTTTTATAAATACAATCAATACAGAGACATATATAATGACTAAATTACCATGGGACGATATGTATGCCCCCCTTTAGAATGCCCATACCTCCAAGAATATATTTCAATTGTTTTCCTTACAAGTCTTCTTCTTTTCAAGCCCCTCCATTGATTACAAGGGAAATAACATTTCCCATCAATACCGACTTGTGCCTCCAATGTAACCCTTAACCTAGATATCGTCCTTTCACTCTCTTTAGGTGTTGGTATTGGGATTTCCTATATTTACAACAAAATACACTGAAGCAATACAAGTACATTAATATACGAATATATTCTTATGGTACAAATCTCATTGAATTATATCGAGCCCATATGTACTAGAGAATTAACCCCTTTTCTTCATAGATTTATTAAAGGTTTATAACAGTAGTCAACAATTAATCAACAAATCAAAACCATACATTTTTACCACATAATTTCCAAAGATTGACTATAAGCAAGTAATAAAATCAAACAATAAAAGAGAACTAGACTAAGACAAATTGTATAGTAATTAAATGGAATTGAGTAGACATGCACATACCTATTTCCTAGGCAACAATTTGTGTCCCCAAATGAAAGAGGGTCTAAGGGTTAAGGATCCAATCTGGGTATTTAAAAAAGAGACAAAGTAATATTAAAAATTTGTAACTTCAAAGTACAAAATTTGAGCTATGCAGATCAAGAATTGCATTCCTCGTGTGGTAGGGACTAAAGATAAGGCCTAGGTTAGAACTTGAGAAGTTAACATTTTTGCTAAAATGTGAAGTCTACCCAAAGTGTCACATGCGTATGTGATCAAGCCATAAATTTGTGTAAGCATAAAATACAAAAAGTTCATAACGGTTTGTTTTGAAACTTTTATAAAACAAAAACATGCATAACAAGATTAATTTTTTTAACAATTATTAGAGTAAGCCTTGCATAGAGTGAAGGGTCATTATTGTACATGGGGGTGGGCCCTAATATATCATTGGATAACTTGAGATGAAGTACCATAGGTCTCATCTGTTATTAGCTTGATTTTATCTCTCAAATGGCTTCTCATTCTCAGAAATGGCAAAGGAAAGCATCAAGAACCTGTCGTTCTAAGGTCTTAATTGAGGATTTCCATGCTAGATACTATAGTGTTCTTTCCTTTATCGAACAATGTAATCCACCTTATGTCTTGATATTCCCTCAATGTGATGAAATTATCTATAATAGATTGAAGGAGAAAGATATGCAATAGGAGGTTCCATGTTCATGGTGTAGGGAGACCAAGACCAATACACCAACAACTAATGCAACTATTCAACATCAAGTTTCATTTTTTGCACCTACGTAGTTGTTAATGTGTAAAGGTTTGTGCAAATCAATGAACTACTAAAGAATGAAAAACACTTAGTAGGGTGAGTTCACTTAAGTATAGCTTCATTATGTTTTTTCCAAATAAAAAATAACACTTTAATTTTGATGAGTTCCAAGGTTGCTTAAAAATAAATTTTCCATGGTAATATATCACTCAAAAGGGAGACTTTCTAGGAAATGGATGTAGGAAGGAATTGTCTATATAGTTAAGCACCCACTTCCATGTAGATTTGGCCTATGTACAAAAAATAAAAGATATGCTTGATATTTTTGGAGCATCCATATAGAGAGAATTTGAGTGGATGAATATTGAGGTAGACAAGTGGGTGGATAATGATTGGACCCCTAAGAATAAGGGACCAAGCAAAGAGGGTCTTCTTAGGCTCAACCACGGGTTACATAATCAAAAGATCCATTTAAATTATTTTGATGTATGCATCCATGGTTTGTTTAATAGAGCATCCAAAGTATGCTTATGGTAGAGACACTTCTAACTATTAGTTGGGTAGTATTCCTCAATTTTATTATCCTTTTTCTAGTTCTAATCCTACCATGAGGCTAAAAGAATAGGTTGAATTCCTAACTTCATGGAGAGAGAATTAAGAACAACCTTCTTAATTTGTTTAAGTAACACCCCAACGAGGTTGCCCAAGCTAAATCTAGCCTTGAGCTCCATCCAAGGAACCTAAACACTACCCTATGTGTTAAATATGTCACATATATTATTAATGTTTTTTGTATAAAACCTCAAGGCCAATTTCTAGGTTGTTTTAATGAGAACTTTTCCTTTTTGTAATAGAACTAAGGAGATCCACAAGGAGTATTAATTAAAATAAATCCCACAGTTGAACTCAGTACCTTTCCAATTTAAAAATGGCTTAATACATTCACAAACCTTCCAAATGCTATGGGCAATGAAGGAACCTTTCACCTTGACATTGGTAGGGGTAACAATGAGTGTCTATAAATTCAAGCCCAAACATGATTTCTTACCCAAGGGAGCTCCATGACAAAGGAAATTTTGCACAAGTGATTTCAATGCTTTTTAATATGTCAATGCCCAAGCTTAACACAAATGACTTAAGCCTAGGTTCATGCTCCATGGATTCCCATGCCTCCCCAGTCATAGGGAATGCAACATATATTATAGTTGAGTAGGTGGAAGCCTTTACGCCCCTCCACATTGGCCTAGAGAAAATTTATATAGTTTATAAGTCTTTATTAGGCATTAGTAAATGTCACTCAACATTAGGTGCCATGGATGTGGGTTGGGTTGTCATCATAATAATGGTACAAATTTAAAATTTGACCACCAAGGTCAATGCAAGGGTTATCCACTTTTAAATATTATTTTTCACCCATTTTATAATCATGTCCCACAAGTCCCTTGGAAAATCCCAAAATGAGAAGGAAATCTCGAAGAACTTAGAATTTTTCCTTGATTGAATTAATGCCCAACCCTTCTTAGTAGTCCAAGAAGACAATTATCTAGCACATTGTCTGTAACATTAAGCCTTAACTCAAAAAAATAGGATGGTATGAGGAATTCACTCTGCTAGGGTTTCACCTTCCCCTAACATGTTTCCAGCTCTGAAATTCTATCCATGGTGACGCAAGGAGAGCTTGACCCCCCTCCACTACTTTCAACGCATGTACTCATTTATGACTTCAGTCCCTCTGGACCAAACTTAATAGCTTCATGCTCTGAATTCACAGGAACTTCAAAAAATACACAGCCCTCCAGGGATGAATATATGAATGGCGTGCAACATCAATCAGATTTGTCACCCGTACCCAAGGGAGGTGCCAAGTGGATTCTAGGACAATCCATTCCAAAATCCACTGTGACGCTCAAGTATGAGATTAGATCCACAAATATGGGTGGATACGTGCAATGCATGAAGGACCACACACTCATTGGAAAGTTCTTGTGTCTCTAGCCTCCTAAGAAGGACTTAATTAGTTGGATTACTTCTAGATGGAAACCTACTTGTCATATTGATCTAAATCTCAGGTGTAAAGGGTTCTTTACATTTATCTTTGAAGACCCCAAGGAGCGTGACTGAATATTCGAAACTGGGCCTTACTTCTATAGATCTACTGGGTTACACCTCAGATATTGGAAAGAAAATTTCAATCCAGACAAAGAGGACTTCTCCTTCACTCCAGTCTAGATTCGCCTCTACTCCTTGCCACAAGAATATTGGGAAGAGGATATTCTAGAGGGCATAGGGAATACCCTAAGAAATTACGTCAGATTCTCTGAAGCCACCAAGCAGACCCATTATACTACCTATGCATATATTTTCATATATGTGAATGTATCCAATCCAATCCCATAATCGATCTACCTAACTTTATGAGATATTACATGTCTCCAAACCCTTCATTATGAATTCATTCCCTTCCATTGTAGACATTGTCATGAGCATGGTCATCTATACAGTGACTGTAATCTGTTAAACCCTCCTAAACCCACTAAGACAAATCAAGAGAAGGATGCAGAAGGCTTTACCAAAATACCTCCATGTCATAGATACAACCACAAACATACACCCACTAGACCCCCAGGGTATTCAAAAACCCCTAGCCAAAATAATAGCTTTGAGGCCTTCAATACCCTACCTCCAAACGCATATAAGATAATCAATGGAATTCCCTCCACCAGTAATCCAAAAAATCAAAAACCCGATGAATATCCTCCCCATCTGGATGACTCTAAAAAAAATAAAAATCGGTGCCTCCTATTATGGATTACCCCCTAGGGAGGATACATGTATGCTACTATCCTCATACAACAGTCTGGAATATGAAACAGAGGAAATGGAGCTCGAAGGCATAGATCTTCAAAACATTATGGATGCAGTGAAAAGACAGGACGTTCAATCCATCCCTCAAGAGCACATTCAAGTGGTCCAGAAAGATTTTCATAGAAGACGAAAAGAATCTCAAAACCTTGGAATTCAACCCAACAAACTGAAGGCAAAAAAATACCTCAAAGAGGACAAAAGAAGAGGTTTCAAATGTAATCATCAACTTCTCTAGGAAATAGGAGACATTTTAGTCAACTCTGGGAAAAATACCCTTATCACGGATTCATTCCAACCCTCCTAAGGTTTTCCATGTTAGTAATCTCCTGGAATATAAGAGGAATAAACAGTAAGAGGAAGCACAAGCCCTTACGTAACAAGATTCGATCTGAAACTCCTAATATTATGATTCTCCAAGAAACAAAATGTTCATTAGAAATGTTGGGAACCCTCCTCCCAAAAATCTGAAAAAAATGGAAGTTATATTGCAATAGACTCGAAGGGAACAACAGGAGGTTTGGAAATCCTGTGGAATATATACAAGGTTATGGTATGGAATTTATTAAGTAATAGGAATAGCATCACAACATAATTTAAACCATTTGGGGTGGGAACCTCAGGCTTCATCTCCAATGTTTATGGGTCGCATCAGTCTGGAGAAAAGCTCAAATTTTTGCACTAGCTTCATTATATTTCTGAGTTCACCTCCACTCATTACGGGATAGTTGGAGGTGACTTAAACCTCATTACCTCCTTAAAAGAAAAGAAAAAGGAGTTTTGAGATGCCTTGATGCAAAGCATCTAGCTTTCAAAGATTTCATCCAAGACCAAAATATGATAGATCTGGAGACAAGCAATGACACATTCACGTGGAACAACTATCAAGGAGGATCTTATCAGGTGGCCAACAGACTCGTTAGGTTTCTTGTTTTTTAACCCCTTATGCTTTATGACTGGCATATGGAAATCACCATTCTACCAGCTACAAGATCTAATCACCAGATTATATGCCTTTCTCTTGACACCCTCAACCAACCTCTCAAAAAACCCTTTAGGGTTGAGAATTTTTTGCTCTCTCACTCGGACTTTCTGGGAAATATTCAGAGTTGGTGGGAGAAATATCAATCAATAATAGGCTCCTCCATGTATCACTTTCAACATCATCTCAAACTTCTCAAACAACACATTAGGTCCTAGAAAAATACAACATTTGGAAACATATTTCAATCTCAACGTCTTCTCGAAACCCAAATGACAACACTTCAACAACAAATAATTACTCATGGTTGATCTCCAGAGTTGGCCTTGCAAGAAAAAACTCTAGCTGAACAAATCTCAAAAGTATAGAAGCAGGAAGAAATCCTATAGAGACAAAAATCGAGGGTCTAATGGCTCAAATAAAGTGAACAAAATACAAAATTATTTCATTGTTCGTTGATCCAAATACATCACTCCAATTGTATCACTCATCTCGTTTCTAATCAAGGTACCAAGCCAACCTCCCATTCTGATATTGAGCAAGAAATAACCACTTTTTTTTCCAGGATCTTCTAGTTGAACCTCTTCCAGATTGATCAAATTCCATTCATGATATCTCTCAGCACATCCCTCATCTGATGTGAGATTAACTAAATTCCAGTCTAATTCACTTGATATCTCTATAATAAATTGAGACAACTAACTTCAACCTGGCTGTTGGAAAATCTCCTAGCCCTGATGGCTTTACTTCTGACTTTTTTCATCGTTGTTGGTCGATCGTAAAAATGGATATCTATGCTCTAGTACAATAATCGTAGAATATGTTAGGAGTCCTCCCTTCTTTGAACACAAATTTCCTAGCTTTGATCCCTAAAGAGGAAAAATCAACCGACCCTAAATTATTCCACCCAATTTCCCTCTGCAATGTTGTTTAAAAAATTATTTATACAGTCATTGATTTTTGCCTTAAACATCTCCTTCCAAGGATGATCCCTCTCGAACAGTCTGGATATGTTGAAGGGAATCGAATTCTAGACAACATTATCCTTTCCCATGTAGTATCACACTCCCTAAACATAACGAGGACACCTGGCATGTTAATCAAATCAGACATGTACAAGGCCTTTGACAAACTAAGTTGGAAATATATAAGAGAAATTCTAAAAGCCTTTGGATTCCACCCTGATTGGATCGACTGGATTCTAGGCCTCAACTCCTCCTCCTTTTTTTCTATCTTTATCAATGGCTCTCCCTCTCCTCCCTTCCACCCATCAAGAGGTATTCGTCAAGGAGGCCCTCTCTCCCCTTTTATCTTCATTTTGATGACTGAAGGATTAGGCTACAGCCTCAAAGTAGCGGCTGAAAATCACAAACTTCAGGGATTGACTCTTCATAACTCAAATGATCCTCTCACCCATAACCAATTTGTGGACAACACACTTCTCATGGGAATCCCATCATCAAAAGAGGCTCGAACTTTCAAATTGGTGCTTGGCACCTTCATGGAAGGCTCTGATACCTCTATTAATCAGTTAAAGTCTCAAATCTTCTTCTTCAACACCCCTTTGTTAATCCAATTCCACGTCTCTCGCATCCTAGGATTTTTGAGGAGTTCCCTTCCGACCAAATATCTGAGAGTTCCCCTCCTGACTTCTGGGTTCTGCAACAACACTCGAGAATCCTTCTCTCTCATCTCAGCAAGAAATTATCCAGTTGGAATTTCCACCCTCTTAACTTTGCAAATTTCCTTATCCTCCTCAAATATCTTCTTCAGGCCATTCCACTCTATCTCTTCTTGGCTTTGCTAGCCCCAAAAAAATTCCTTCAATCCGTAAGAGGCCTCCTAATAAATGTCTTATGGAAAGGAGCTCAAGCTAAAAAAAAATGGGCCTTGGTTTCTTGGAACACCTTATGCTTCTCTAAACTTAATGGAGGGTTGGGCCTAAGAGATCCATAAATTATTTCCAACACCCTGGTGGGAAAACTATGGTGGAATTGGCTACAACAAAAGGGGAACTCTGGAGCAACCTTTGGAAAAGAAAATATGCAAATCAACTCAACTCCAAAGAACTTATCTGAATGATGAATTACACTTCAAGCTCTCTTATCTGGAACTCAGTATGGAAAAACAAATGGCTCCTTGTAACACCCTGTTTCCCCTAGTCTATAAAAATAACTATACTTACCAAGTATTGTGGCAAACTCAGAAATGTGACTGTGTGATGTGAATAGACCTTGTGAAAAAGGTCAATGGATGTGAATAATATTATGAATATATATATATATATATATATATATATATATATATATATATATATATATATATATATTGTAGGACTGCTGAAAGGGGATGTGCTGAAAAAGAGACCACGATGGTTGAAGAAAGGTGGTGGAAGGCACCTGGAAAGGTGGCGTTAAATTCCACTGAGACCAATACCATATTTGGACTTCACTGGCCCGGAGAACCAAGAGCGGCTTGCTGGCCCGAATTAAATGACTCGCTAGGATTGGTAGGTAAATGGATCCTTATGAGTAATGAGGGATGGGGGGTGAACCACCCATTCGTAGAGTCCTCAGACCTGACCACCACGAGGAAGGTCGTGCCACACGCAACCTCACCGAAAAAGAGAAAGGCAGGAGGAGTGGGAGATCATGGGCAGACGCGAGGGAAGGAAGAAGGAGAACTCTGGGAAAATACAGAGTGAGTGATAGCGGAGAAGAAGGAGAGTAACCTTTGTTCTCGGTCACTGGCAAATAAAGACTCAGTATCATAGCATCGTGGTCTGAGCTCGGGGGTGGCTAGTGGTAAATCCATTGGGATTCGTTGAGCCTACAGTTGGGTGGAAAGGAACACCCCTCTCAGCAGTTGCAATCACACCTGGTGTTATTTCTTATAAGTGTTTTATATCTTGTATCTTGAAGTTTATATGTTGATATGTATGTTCATAGTTTGTGCAATTTATGAATGGTTTGAGCATAAGACTGTCTATGTGGTGTTTTGACCAGAAATGGTGGTTGCATGCTTATAATGGAAAGACCACGTATGGCTTATGTTTTACGAATTGTTATTTATATGCTTACCGATCTAAGTCATACTTCAAGTCTGCTCTCGGGAGATTGTTCCTGTGTTTTTTCTACCTGATGCCTTGGATAGATTTCCTCCCGAAGGCATCCTTTTGAGACCACTCCCTTACCTTTGAGAAGACGTTCCAGTCTAGTCTTCAAAACCTGGTGTAAATTACCTGAGGACCCGAAGAAGGATGTTAGAGGTTAAGTCCCAAAACCTTGTACGATGGAGAACGGTCCTCGTAGACCTCAACAATTCGGCGTTTCAGCACCCGGAGTATCTAGGTGTGAGTTTTCTTGCACTCGCGAGTCCCGAAACCCCGACCCGCAAAATCCTGAAACGGGAGCGTGTGGATAAGAATCGATTGATGGATGAGATCCTGTTGGAAGATCTGCGGTCATTCATGACCATTAGATTGGAATAAGAAACAAGGGTGTTAAATGCCTAAACCCTTTTCCTTTATCTTCGTGAGTAGCGAAGAAATCGGGACCGTAGATCCCATGATCCATGGAAGTACCTGGACCATCCATCTATAGAGTACATGTGGTTGTTGGTAAGAGCTTTGGCGTTTCGACACCCGAGAAACCAAAGGGCAAGAAGCCTTGTCTTCACGACCCGCGAAATCTCGATCACCGAAACCCCGAAATGGCGTGAGGTGTGAATAAAGTTAAAGAAAGTTGAGACTTGATCGTGACCATTGATCATCCCAAAAAGATCACGACCGTTGATCTTGGCTGAAGGTTGTCGTCATCCATCGAAGGGACACGTGGCTGTCGGTCGACGTTTCGTCATCCAGGAAACCAGAGGGCCAGAAAACCTTGCCCCCTCAAATCACGAAATCCCAATACCCAAAACCCCGATACGCGCTGTAGCGGAGAGGAGAAGTCCCAAAATAATCTGGACTGTCCATCAGAGGAGACACGTGGTGAGCTTTCAGAGTTTCGGGAAAAGTCCCGAAATCTCATGGACCATTGGATCCACACTCTTAAGAGTTGTCGATCTCTTACACAAATTCCCATAATGAAATTCAGAGATTTGAATGACAAGGAGTCTTGGAGTCATTACATTTTGAACTCTCGAGTACCGAGACCCCAAAAGGATCCATACCATTGGATCAGGGGAGGCTTACGGCCATCGATCTCCCTTTGGAGGGAAACTTTGGAGACCTCGAAATTTTGGGGGATTTGAATGGGGAAAGGTAGAAGTCATGCATCGCAATTCCCCGAATCGTGAAAATTCGATAAGCGCTTGGTTGGCTTAAGCACGTGGACATGGAACAGGGTCACGTGGACAAGACCCCAAGTGGGAAACTTGTCACTCGCTAGCCCTGTCGGCGTTCGGTGTTTCACTGTTTCGAGCTTCAGGGTTTGCAGAGTTGAAAGACTCGATGTTCTGGTAGCACTGAGTCACGAAGTGTGAAAAGACGTCGTACTGGTTCGGTCCATTGTCGTGACCCACAATCACATGGAGGTAGACGTATGAGGAACTAGCTAATGCTAGGACCCCGTAAGTATCTCGGGGATTCTGATCCTCGAGTAATCGACGAAAAATTTATTATGCCAGAGTGGGTATGTGACAAATTGGTATCAGAGCATGGTTACAACACTCGGCCTGCTTGGGCTCATGAACGAGTTGCGCAGAAGCTCCGTTCGGAACACTCTTAAAAAGAGTAACCCCCTGTCTTAACCTTCCTAATCAAAAGACGAAGTTAAGAATGAAAAACCCCTATTGTGTGTGTGCATGTGAAAATACGAATTATGTACTGGTTATAAATAAATATAAATACTGACTAACAACCAGTGTTTTTCCTTTTGCACACAAGCGGAAGATCAATTGCGGGAAATTATCAACGCATAGTATGGTGAATCACCATGAAGTGGGAGAAGGCTCCCACAATAGAGACGAAGATTCTGACGAAAGGAGGGCAATATGGACCCCTCCAGATCTAGCCGAGACTGTGAGGAGTCTCATGGTCAAATTACAAAGTTGTAAGGCCGACAATGAAAGGATGATGAAAGAACAAGAAAAGCAAACAGAAATTAACACAGTTTTACTGCAGAGTTTATTCGATCTACAAAGACAAATGCAGCATGAACCTGAAACTCGGAAACATGGTCATATCAGTGGCCACACTGAGAGGAGCACCTCAAAAAAGGTCCACCCCAAAGGTAAAGGACAAGCGTCGGATGATTCCTCTAAGAAGGAAGCTGGTGATTTGGAGGGCTCTTTTAGCAGCATAACCAGTTCCTATTCCTGAAAGAAACAAAAGAAGCAAAAGTCTTCCAAAGGTCGTAAATTTGAAGAATTCAGAAAAGCCAAACCACCCTCCTTCGACGGTGAAATAAAGAAGGGAGAGGAAGCAGAGGCCTGGCTGCTTGGACTAAAGAAGTATTTCAGAGTCCATGACTTCTCAGAAAATATGAAGGCACGAGTGGCCACTTTCAACTTGAACGTAAAAGCTTCCATTTGGTGGGAAGACCTTAAGAATGTAAAAGGGGTTCACGAAGAGGACCTGTCTTGGGAACGGTTTGAGAAATACTTTTGAAAGAAGTATCTGTCGGAAAAATATTTCGATGAAAAGACTAAAGAGTTTTATGAACTCAAACTGGGACAACTCACTATAGAAGAATATGTCAACAAATTCCTCAATTTGTTGAGGTATGTACCCTATATCAAGGCGGAAAAAGCAAAAGTGCAATGCTTCATCAGTGGACTACCTAAGGACTATCGAAACAGAATTGAATTTGATGAGCCAAAGACTCTAGAAGGCACTATTCGAAAGGCAACCTATTGTCATGAGAAGTTTGGGCATCGAGCAGAACCTCGCGAAGGATGGAAACAGAAGAATAGTTCAAGATTTCAGCAAAAGGGAATTAAATCCCCAGGATTTAAGAACTATAAGAAGAACCCCGGAATGAGCTTTCCAACCCTGAGTATGCACCAGTAGAATTTTCCCTCCTTGAGCAGAAATAAAACTTATGGACCCATATCAGTGAAGATTGATAACCCAAAGAGAGAACCTTTGAAATGTTGGGGTTGTGGGGAAGAACATCTATTGAGATACTGTACGCACCGACAACAGAATAGTCGGAGGATTTATAATATCCGGGAAGCTACTACCATCAATGATGTGGCCATGAGTGTGCCGCAAATTTATGCAGCCTTGGATAATAACCAAGCTAACCACCAAGCTTCAGTGGTGGAAATAGAAGGTATGATTTCCAACCATCTAGTGTCTATTTTGATTGACCTTGGTTCAAATTTGAGTTATATAGCCCCTAAAGCTATTGATAAGTGTAAACTATAGCCACAAAAACATACCAAGCCATGGTTGGTACAGTTAGCCACTGGCACCAGAAGAAGGGTAGCAGAGGTTATACCAGCCTGCTAATTGATGTTAGGTAAATCCCCCACCCAAGAAACCCTTAATATATTACCCCTGGGATTGTATGATCTGTTGATTGGTATGGATTTCCTAGCTGCCCATAAAGCTAGATTGGACTATTACCATAAAACCTTAGAATGTGTAAGTAAAGAAGGGAAAAAGATAACCCTTCAAGGGATCCGAAAACCTGTCTCGGTGAGACAAATATCAGCTCTGCAAATGAGAAAGTATTGTCGAAAGGGATGTCCCCTATATGCAATATAGGTGTTGAAAACAATCGAAGGTGACAAACCAAGCCTTGACGATCACCCTATCCTGAGAGAATATAGAGATGTGTTCCTAGAAGAGGTATCGGGTTTACCTCCGAGAAGGGACATAGACTTATCGATAGAACTTGCACCAGGAGCGGTGTCGGTATCTAGGACACCCTACCGAATGAGCACACCTGAGTTAGTTGAACTCAAGTTGCAATTAAAAGAAATGGTGGATAAGGGCTATATTTGGCCCAGTGTGTCTCCATGGGGAGCACCAGTCCTGTTCGTGAAAAAGAAGGACAGTACCCTTAGAGAGTGTATAGATTATAGGAAACTCAATAAGGTAACCATAAAGAACAAGTACCCCTTGCCTAGGATCGATGACCTGTTCGATCAATTGGGGGGTGTGTCTATTTTCTCAAAGATTGATTTGAGGTCGGGATACCATCAAGTCTGATTCAAGGGTGAAGACATCCATAAGACTGCCTTCCGAACGAGGTATGGTCACTATGAGTTTTTGGTGGTGCCATTTGGGTTGACCAATGCCCCTACCACTTTTATGTGCTTGATGAACAATGTACTCAACAAATTCTTAGACAAATTTGTGCTTGTTTTTATTGATGATATATTAATTTACTCCAAGAACAAAAAAGAGCATGAAGAGCATCTTAGACTTGTGCTGCAAGTGCTAAGAGGACATCAGCTCTATGCCAAATTCAGCAAATGTGAATTCTTCCAGAAGCAAATACATTACTTAGGCAATGTTCTCTCCGAAGAAGGAGTAGCAGTAGACCCTGATAAAATTAGGTCTATCATGGAATGGCCTACCCCAAAGGATGTTTTGGACATCAGATCCTTTATGGGATTAGCAGGATACTATAGGAGATTTATAAAAGGATTATCTAAGATTGGTTGTCCAATCACTTCCCTCCAGAAGAAGGGCACAAAATTCTTGTGGACACAGAAATGTGAAGAAAGATTTCAAACCCTGAATCATCTACCGACCCATGCACCCGTGCTGAAGATCGTCGATCCAGAAGCTGACTTCCTCGTGTGTACAGATGTCTGTAAGGAAGGGCTTGGAGGAATCCTTATTCAAGAAGGAAGTGTGATCTTCTATGAATCAATTGAATGAGCATGAAGTCAACTATGTGACCCATGATCTAGAGCTGGCTGCCATAGTGCATGCCTTGAAAATGTGGAGGCATTACCTCCTGGGAAGAAAATTTGTACTTTTGACAGATCACTATGGATTGTGATACCTGTTTGATCAACCAAATCTCAATGCGAGACAAGCTAAGTGGATGGCCCTCCTTAGCGAGTTTGATTTCGAAATCAAACACATTAATGGAAAGGAAAATTGGGTGGTTGATGCCCTTAACAGGAGTATGAAAACAATTCACTTGGCAGCAGTGAGCACCTGCGAGACAGATGTCAAGGAAAGAACAAAAAATGCACAAGAAAGAGATCCCTTCATCCAGACTGTGACCATGTACCTACAGCAAGAAACCGTCAAAGTAAAATATGAAGGCTACCAGATGACCGAAGGAGGCCTGCTCACTTACAGAAGCAGATTTTATATTCCAGATTGTGACGACTTGAAGAGATTCATACTGGATGAACTACATAAAAGACCCTATTCTGGTCATCCAGGATACCAGAAGATGATCACGGCCGCTAGGAAACAATTCTATTGGCCTGGAATGAAGAAAAATGTAGCCGAGTACTTGGCCAAATGCATAGAGTGCCAACAGGTTAAAGCAGAACACTGACACGTAGCAAGATTATTACAACCTCTACCAATCCCAGAATGGAAATGGGAAACCATCTCCATGGATGTCATCGCCGGATTACCAACATCAACCAAACAAAACGATGCCATTATGGTAGTGGTGGATAAATTGAGCAAGTCTGCTCATTTTATCCCTGTCAAGTCCACTTGCAAAGCAATCGATATCGCCCAAGTATTCATGAAGGAGATATTCAGACTGCATGGTATGTCGAAAGAGATCGTGTCTAATAGAGACACAAAATTTACTTCCAACTTTTGGAAGTCACTGATGGCTGGCTTAGAAACCAAATTGTTGTTTAGCACCGCCTATCACCCTCAAACCAACGGATAAACAGAAAGAGTGAACCAAATACTTGAAGACATGCTAAGAATGCATGTAATGCATCAACCCAAGAAGTGGGAAGACTACCTGCCACTAGTAGAATTCGCCTACAACAACGGCTACCAAGCATCCTTAAAGATTAGTCCCTTCGAAGTCCTCTATGGTAGACCGTGTAACACTCCAGTCAGCTGGAGTAATCCCGTAAACGGAATTTCCTTTGGACCTGACATGTTGAAAGAAATGAAACAGCAGGTGACTTAGATAAAACATAACCTAAATGTCGCTTAGAACCGACAAAAAAGTTATGGCGACCAAAAGAGAACTCCAAGAGAGTTCAAAACGGGAGACCATGTATATCTCAGAGTTAGACCCAGGAAGAGTTCTCTGAAAATGGGAGTGTTATCGCTCAGTTTGTAGGAAAGGTTTAGGTAGCTTGAAGTCAAGGTTCAAACTGGCGTAACAGGAGCTTCCCCACCCACTGTCACCTCGATGGGGAGCTCTTTCTATTTAGGGTGGCTAATCCCAAGGGAGACGTCCCTAGTAATCTGGGATTCTGAAGGAAAATAATCAAGGATTTAAGGATTCAAAGGTCAAAGTAAGCTTTCCCTTCACATATTACTACCAAATGGATAGTCAAGAGAAGATATTCCACTGGATGGCACCTGTTTGCGAGACAAGACAAATAAAACTAGAAATGTCCTACAGTGGTTAGTACTTCAAAACATTAATGACTATCTTTAACATATATGAGCAATGATAAATGTGATTATTGACGAAGTCAATGATCGCTATAAAGACAAAGGCTTATAATTACTTCTTCAATAAATACAAAGTGATACTTGCATTCAATGTATAAAATCAATCTTTATTATATCATAATGCAATAAATATGCTCATACACCAATATTGTTGCTGCGTCACTATTGCAGA
>ML844808.1:59203-93646 GCA_009831015.1 Picea engelmannii | reverse complement strand
TAGGGGATTGGGTGTTTTTAAGACTACAACCATACAAACAGATGTCCCTCAAGCAAGCCAAGAAGGACAATAAATTATCACCAAAGTACTATGGACCTTATAAGGTGTTGCAAAAGATTGGTACTATGGCATACAAATTGGAGCTGCCTGCATCTTCACGAGAACACCCAATTTTTCATGTTTCATGCTTAAAGAAGGTTATAGGTGACAAGATCCCAGTTCAGACTATATTGCCAGAACTTGACGAGGAAGGAAAAATCATATTGGAGCCTAAAGCCATCACTGACACAAGAATTTGCCAGCTGAGGAATAGATCCATTTCAGAGTATCTCATTAAATGGAGAAAACTACCGGCTGAAGATTCGACTTGGGAAGATGAATCTTTTATACAGAAGCATCCAGAGTTACTCAAGCGTTGCAGACAACGCTTGACTCAAGTGGAGGGGCATGTTAAGCCCTATTATTGGGTCATTACCCCTTAATTGGGGCATATTATATTAGTAATGTTATTTTATTTATGTCGGCTTTAGGCCATTAGTTGTAATTATACCTCCTAGTCTCCTATATATACCAGGGAGACATTTTCATTTTGAATCATCTTGTACTTGAAAATTTAAGTGGGGTAAAAGGAGGTTGCCCCCTCGAAGAGGCTTATTACCTGAAATTATCTCTTTTTCAAGGCGTTGAGTACTTTTCCTGAGGTTTTTCTATGCTATATATGTTTGGTTCTTAACAAGTCCCCATATGGGTGGATGAGAAGAAGAATGCGGAGAAGCAAGGGAGGACGAAGGTCTGGACCTTGCGGGAGATCAAGAAGATTCAACCCTGATAACAAGAAAAATCGGGAACTACGTAGAGAAGGCTGCTCCAGAGGAAGAGAATGAGACCCCCCAGATCAAAGAAACCCGTCCAAAATTCAGTGGAACTAGCCCCAAATCACCCATCCCCCAGGTGTCCTCTTTACCCGTGGTAAATTCCACCCCACCTACTTATGCTATTTCTATTCCTTCGCAATGAGTTATTCAGAATCAGTCTATAAGTGTAAACACTAGGAGCACATTGGGATCCCTAAGCGTATCGCAACTAGGACCATTAGGTTTTATTTTAATAGGAACAATGAGACCCACAATGGCTCGACATATGGGAGGATTGATCGCCCAATACCCAAAATTTTGGGGTAAAGAGGATGAAGGTGTAGAGCAAAATTGGTTTTTGTGTGAAGCCATCTAGAGGTCCATAGGGACTCTCGATGCAAATAGGTTAGTGGAGTTTCAGACTACCTTGAGGGGCCATGCTCTCAAATGGTATATGAAGGCTATTGAACCTGGGATGCAAGGACAAACGTTCACCCTTGGCCAAGTTTGTTTGAAATTCATTGCCGAATTTAAACTACCTCAGTCAGAGCAACAAGCTCTCTCTGAGTTGCAGGAGATTCAACAAAGGGAAGGAAAATCTGCTCGGGAGTACAACCAAAAGTTCAAGGATGCTATTGGGAGGCTAGTGCATCAAATTACTGAAGATCACTATAGGGAATGGTATATTCAAGGATTAATCCCTCTGAAGAGAATTCCTTCCTTTAACACAACAACATATAGCCACGTTAACATAAGCCATGGTAGGTTATCCAAACAATATCAGAATGACCAAACCCCCAATAGATGCAAATTTGTCGCAACTTTAGGGACAAATATCAATGCTAACGAAAAATATTCAAGAATGAATCACACAAATACCAGGACGCCCTCACATTTGGTGCACATGATACAACATACAAGGGAATATGGAAAATGAATGTCCGCGCATGAGGGGAATGGGACCTCTTCAAAACCTGATGGGGCCTTTAGGAACTACAGGAGGATTTGTGCAAGTGTTTGGGACTCCACCATTCCATACACCAGGGCTGTATAATACCTTCCCAGATGCTCCAACCCCTCAGACAACAGAGTATTGTGATATTTTTCGGAAACAGGGACATGCACCAAGGCAGTGTCCTATTATGCAGAAGTACACAACTATGCCCAATACAATACACTATGAGTTTTTCTCATCTACGACACATGCCACAAATCAATGTAGAGTACTGGATGTAATTGCTGACAGATTAGACCAGACATCATTTAGAGTAAATGAAACCCCCCAGGGACCTCGAAGAGGCCAGGGAGGAGGGGTTGGTGGTGGATTCAGAGGAGGGAGAAATGGAGGAAGAGGTTCGAGATGATTCTACAACTACAATGAACAAGTTCACTTGGCCAGAGACTTCCCTCACCCAAGATGGCCATAGTGCTCGCATTGCAAAAATAATGGGCACACAACCGAAGATTGCCCATAACTGATCGCAAAGTGGGAGGACTGAGTTTGTCAACGCAGATATAATATCATAAGCTCAGAATTAAAAAGGGGAATCAAGGGACAACTACCAAAGATTAACATCATCACTTGCAGAGGATCAAAGACTAGGGCAGATGTAGACAGTCAACCCAAGATTTAGAAATCTATTCCCAAAGATGACATGTATGATCCTATGAAACAAAAGTTGTTTTTCAAAAATGCAATAGAGATATTTAAGAGTGTCCCCATTCCAGAAGTGATAGACAATCTTCCTAGAGCCACCCGTCAACCTAACCCTGCACAAGCCCCTACCTCACCACCAACACCCAATAATTCTGTAATTCTAAGAAAACACCCCGAGCAGTCTCAAAGTGTAATCAATCTTTGGTTTTAGTTATTCTTTGATATCATAGGGGGCGACCAACTTACTGAGAAGTTGCGCAACACCCTGTATTTGATACTAGGGAAAGAGGAAACCCCAAAAGACATAGTAAGGACTAAGCTCCCTGAGAAGAATACCCAAAGAATACAAAGAAGAAAGGTGGGAACTAGAAAATAATTTAGGTTAGAAGCCTAGCTAGATGAGTTTCAAATCAAGGATGTCATGCTAGACTTGGGATCATATGTTAACATCCTACCCAAAAATTCATGGGAAGATTTGGGAAAACCTCAGTTAGTATATTCCCCCATCCAGCTGAGAATGGAAAATAAGTACTGCATCTTCCTAGTTGGAAGGTTGGAAAATGTGGAAATAAATGTTGCGGGAAGTAATACCACAACTGATTTTGAGGTGATTGAAATCATGGGAGATAAGGATCCCTACCCCACTCTACTCGGGATTGATTGGACATATGACAATTATGCTATCATTGATCTAAAGAGGGACACCATGATGTTTGAACCAAATGACACAAAAGTAGTTCAACCCTTAGATCCTTATCTGGGGCCTAGATATATTGAACCAGTGGACCATAATATGGATTCAGAGGCCCTTGACCAATTATACACCATCACACCAGGCACGAGACCAGATTACATCAATCCTAAGACAAACGGATCAATGAGTTGGAGAAGCATACAATCTGTTGATGAGGATTCAGAAGCAATGTTTGACAGTTGGCAACAAGGTTCATATGAGCGATTCTCAAGGCGATGCGCAATGATCAGAGCAATAAGATGGATTGGAACCGAGGTGAGAGAACCCCCTACATACATTGGGACCTCAGAGGTACACAATTTTCTCCCCAGCATAGAAGAAAAGATAACGTAGGAACAAAGGATCTTTGTTCTTGACTTAGCCTTGTAGGATACCCGCACTAGATGGTCAACCACCCATAAAACCTCAATTATAGAGTGGGGGGATGCAAAAAAAGCCATCCAATTTTGATTCCATGGGAGGGATCGACTGAAAGAAGAAATAAAGGTAGATTTCCAAGATGTGCAACTGTTCGATGGATGATCTGACCCTCAGATGCATATTGAACATTGCTTAAAGCAGTGGAGAGTTGTGGAGGTACCCTCTCGTCTATGGGTCCAGGTATTTTTCCATTCATTATGGCCTATCCCAAGGGCTTGATATATACATGAGGAGACTGGAAGACAAACAAACTGTTGACAGATCTTACAAGAACAATTTTGCAAGGATTTATCCTTTATAAGTAAGTATCCCGAGCTCAACACTATCCTTCAAAGAATCAGGGAAATGATTTTTACTGACATTTGTAAAAAGAGATCAAGTCCAGTAGTATGTGATGACCATGTTCACTTGCTTCAGTCTAGTATGAGTCTTGAAATTGATAAGATATCTGTACCTTGCTATAAAGTTGAGAGAGACCTAGAAAACCCTAATAGTTTAGAAGAGATTAGAAACTTAGACATTAAAGAAACCGAAGGTAGTAGAGAGATTCATGATACCAAACCTAATCACACATGTAGCTCCTATAATCACCCACTGAAGTCGCAGAAAGTCAATATAAGGAGCGTAGAGAATCCTAAGATAGCTTCTATAGGAGACCATTGGGATGAGCAAGCTATGGATGAAGTGCATAGTCTGTTGCGGGAGTATGAGGACTTGTTTTCGAAAATGTTATCGGAACTAAAAGGCATAAAAAGAGCCATGGGAGAAATGGAAATAGAGTTGAAACCCGACTCCAGACCAGTGAAGCATAGACCATACCATCTCAACCATATAATAAAAGAAAAGGTTAAGAAAGAAGTGGACAAGATTCTTGCGTTTGGACTTATTTTCTCTATTGAAGAAGAAGAATGGATTAGCCCTATAGTTATCCAGAGTAAGAAAGGAACATAAGACATTCGAGTCTGTGTGGATTACAAGAGTCCGAATTCTACGTGTGTGCATGATCCGTTCCCCACACCTTTCAGTGACAAGGTATTAGATCAAGTTGTGGGAAAAATTCCTATGCATTTGCAGACGAATTCTCAAGATATCATCAAGTCATAATCATAGAGGAAGACAAGAAGAATACTACATTTATAACCAAATGGGGATCATTCACATACAATGTAATGCCCTTTGGTTTGAAGAATGCCCCTGCAATTTTCTCTTGAATTGTGATAACAATGTTTCGAGAATTCATCCATAAGTTTTTAGAAGTCTATATGGATGATTGGACGGTGTACATCCTGTTAAAAGATCATGTCAACCTACTCTGGTTAATGTTTGATAGATGTCATGAAATGCATATATCTCTAAATCTAAGAAAGTGTATTTTCTATGTACCACATGGCAATATTCTAGGCCATATTGTATGCAGCGAAGGAGTCATGGTAGACCCAACTAAAGTTGTGGTCATTCTGAACATGCGCCAACTATAAGTGCCAAATTGTTGCGCTCCACACTGGGACATACACGATATTACCGCAGGTTCATCAGAAGATATGAAACTATTACAACACCCCTTGAGAAATTACCGATGAAGTATGAATTGTTCCGATGGACGCCTAAGTGTGACAAGGCATTTGTAATTCTCAAAGAGAAACTTAGTAGTGCATCGATCTTGATATTTCCAAATTGGGAAATTGAATTCCATGTACATGTGGATGCATCAGGCATCACCCTGGGAGCCATTTTAGCGCAACCAGGGGAAGGAAATATGGACCACCCTATTTACTTTGCCAACATAAAACTATCTCAAGCTGAGCACAACTACACAACCACTGAAAGGGAAGGTTTGGATATGATTTATGTATTACAAAAGTTTAGACACTACTTATTAGGCTCTCATTTCAAGTTTTTCACTGACCATTCTGCATTGAAGTACCTAGTCAATAAACTAGTATTGGAGGGAAGAATTTGCAGATGGCTATTGTTGTTTCAAGAATTTTCGGTTGAAGTGATTGTCAAACCAAGAAGATGCAATGTACGTCTAGATCACCTTACAGCTTGGAGTCAGGGGAAAGTGGCAGAACAATGGATTATTATCTCCCAGATGCAGACCTGTTCCAGATTGAGGCCATTCTAGAGCATCTTGAATACATTACTGTCTTCATCAGTACATGAACCTTCCCATAAACATACTCCACAACCCAAAAACGACATATGGTATGCACAACAGATTATCAATTAATTTCCGGGAAAATTTACAAATTGGGACTCGACAACATCTTTAGGAGATGTGTCATGAACCATGAAAGGAAGGATATCCTGTGGGAATGTCACAATGGAGTTGCGGGAGGACATGTTGGAGGTAAGGCCACTACACAAAAGGTACTTCACGCCGAGTTATGGTGGGCCACATTAATTAAATATGCTAAGGAATATGCTAGATCATGTGACACTTGCCAAAGAGTAGGAAAGTTGTCTCGTAGAGGTGAATTACCCCTTCATCCAATTAGAGCAGTTCAAGCATTTGAGAAGTGGACCGATCAACCCCTCGACTAAGCACTCAGAGGCCACATATATCATTACTGCAACTGATTACCTTACAAGATGGGCTGAAGTAGAGACAGTCTAAGATTGTTCTACATACACAACTGCTAGATTTATCTTCGAGAATGTTATCACTAGGTTTGGATGTCCTAGAAGTCTAACCAATAATCAAGGTACTCATTTTATTAGTAGTACAATTGCAGTGTTAACGACTGAGTTTCTTATACAACATCATAAGAGCAACCCTTACCATCCACAAGCTAATGGTACGGTATAGGCCTTCAATAAAATTATGGAAAGAGGAATCACAAAAGTATGTTGCACAAACCAAGAGGATTGGGATGATAGAGTTCTAGTAGTCTTATGGGCTTACAACACAACCACGAAGAAGTTACACAGATACACCCCATTTCAATTGGTCTATGGAAAAGAAGCGGTTGTACCTGCATAATTTATCACCCCTAGTCTTTATATAGCACATGCTACACACATGATAGAGGATGAATCAGTTGTGAAAATGATTGCATACTTGCAAGAACTGGAGGACACAATATTTTTAGCAGTTTTTCATTAGACAGTTGAGAAGACCAGACATAAATCTTGTCATGATAGGCATATTAAGTCCAATAGATTCGTGCAAGGGGATAAGGTGCTCCTATATGACAATCGATATCAGAAACATCCATGCAAGTTGCACATGCATTGGTTGGGTCCATTGATAGTTGTAGAAATCTGACACTCTGGTGCAGTCAGGTTCACACAACTAGATGGTATCCTTCGACCAAGATGGGTGAATGATGCCCGCTTGAAACCCTACATTTCTCATGCTTGAGTCAAAGCAAGGTTTCTCTAGTCCAAAGGAGCATGTACAATAGTTATATTTAATTTCTTGTAATTTCTTTAATTCAGTTAATAAATGTCGGAGTGTGCATTTAATGCACCATGACATATATTCTGTTTAATTCTAAGCGTTGCTTTTGCACAAAAAATCTTACTTAGCCGCACAAGATCGGAAGAGCCACCATTACATTAAATGAAGTCATTTAATATGACGGGGACCCCCTTTGTGGTAAGAGGGAGGGAGAATCCGAAGCTCGATCACAGCCCATGTGCTACATGTACCCAGCCTTGTCATACACTTTATGACAACCACCGTAATCCATCAAACTTTTCATTAAGCCATAAATGCATGATATGCGTAGATGCCATCGGTATCCCCTCTGTGCTTCTCAATCATTAAAAGGACAAGTGCCTCAAATCGACCACGTCCCTGTCAGTCTGTTCATTAAATGCCAATATCAGTTGATAGATCCTACCCTGTTATTCGTCTCGTCAGACACCTAAGCCTAAAATCACGTTTATGGCCTAATCACGAGTGTGTTTATGTGCACTTACAAAAATTCCTCAAGTTATCTAGTTATAAGACTTTGTCAATCCACGAGCAACATCACCGTTTGCTGTTAGCTCGATTTTGATTTTTCTGCAATTGCGCATACCCTGAGAGATTTTCGTTCCCTTGTTACAAAGATGACCCCAAATTACCCAACAAGTCAACAATTCAGAGCTACCATGCCGAGAGAAATAGGAGTCCAGAGTTCATCTCCCAAATACAAAATCCCAGATGAACCATATGATCCTCGCATCGAGATCTTCGGGGATGTCAAAGGAAAGACAGAGCAAGTAAAGCTCTTGGACCTAGATTTGGTAGACCAAGTGTTGTTCCCACGGATGAACATCAACCAGTTATGGGACTTGGCTCTAGATTCCATTGGAGGCATGCAATTTGTCCCCAAGCCTGAATTTATCAACCTATTCAACTCTACAATCATGAACCTCAGAGACTTATCGGTCTTCGAGACGACTGGTGAGGTTGCACGTTGCACACAATTCCTAATTAGTTGAGTACATGACATAAGTCTATGGATCGATCGAATGTATCCAATTCATGTAGATGACATCCACCAAATCACTGGCTTATCTCTCGAGGGTGAGGATGTCACCAAAGGATTCCAAGGCCCGAGAAAGCACGGGAAAAAAAAAGGTGAGGTTAGCTTGTATGAGAAGTTCCACACACAGAGAGGTGGCCAAACAACAATGATTGACCCAATTATCCTAGAAACGGTTTAGATGACCTGCTACATAATCACAAGCAAGGTCATGCGATCCTATTACAAAGGTGAATGCACCCTTGATGCACTCTTTGTAGCTGATTTTTGCGCAAACGAGGCTGTATTCAACTCGTGCAACTATGTGTTAGAGGAACTCCTGATAGTGTGTGAGGAAGCTCAGGAGAAAGGAGGAACCTTTACGTATGGGTACTTGTTAATAGCATTCACCATGTGTAAATGGAAGCCACCCATGGGGAGAAATTTGGCATTAGTGGACAAAGGTCACCTTTCCAAAATGTTTGAACCTTGGCATTCGAGGGTGGATCAGGAGAACCATGAATTCAACAATGTCTCTTTCTCAAAGTGGTAGAACCTACTGATTGACACAAATCAACGATGGCACATACCACAAGAGTTGATAAACCTAAACACCCAGAACATCTCCTTTGGCTTGAACCACCACAACACTCTCGTATGGATGAGGCATATGAAGGCAACATACTTCCACTCAAGGTTTCTCCCCTTCTACCTGGATGAGGAAACCTTTGACAAAGAAGTCATGTCATGGACTGGAGTCAGGCGCAATCCACACAATTCTGGAATGCACTACCTCTTACCTATAGAGCTCCTGAAGAAAAAGGGGTAGGAAGAAGGAGTAGGGCCAAGCTCTGGCCTAGCTGAAGAAGAAAAATGTCCTGATGCCGAAGGACTTATAGGACAAAGAGGATAGACAACCTCTGGAAAGTAAGAAGAGGACGTTACCGATGTTCCCACAACTTCTGAACCAAGCTGTGCTCTCAGGTAAAGATGTCAATGACATCCTCGCTGTTGCTTTCATAGGAGATCCACTAGTTAAGAAACCTAGGACATGTCTCTCCTCGATGAAGATTATGAATCCTCAGCCAATTTTTTGACCATACCTCGTATTCAAGCAACCCAAACAGTGATCGACATCCAAGATGATCCCAAACCAGATACCACTGCATCCACAACCATAATCATTGAGAAACCCCCGTCTCCTCCACAACCCCCATCACCACCGCAAGACACAACCATGCAACCCCAAACTACTTCGCCTGAGCCCATGCAGTTGGATCCCCCAACCTACCCGATCATGTACAAGAACTCATTGGTCTGACCCCTAAAGTCTTGAGTCAGTTAGTCGTTCCATTTTTACCTATTCAGGACACTCCACCTTCAATGGAGAGTCAAATTATTCTACTACCGCAAGTCCCAAGCACTCAACGCCCTCTCTGAACAATCAATGTTGAGATTTCCATCCACAGAAGAGAAACCACAGAAACTGTGTTACAGAAAGAGGCAGAAGCAGATGAGGTTTAGAAGGAACCTGAAAACTACATCAGGGTAGAGTACAACATATTTTCAAGAGAAACTGGAACCAATCTTCAGAACCCACAACTATGTGCGGAATTGTTGCAGTTCTGCCTAGCCAAGACAAAAAAAATTCCTCAAGTCCCAGCAGAATTGAAGGCCCGACTTGCACACCAATTGCTAATTCCATCCCCAAGAGAAGAAGAGGTGGAGACACATTCTACACAATCAATGTCCAGTGGACTACTACAACAAGTTCGAGTACCCATGGATGCCACTCCTTCATCCGACAAGATCGCACAACTACCAACAACCTAGCTGGTAGGAATAATCAGAGCCTCAATTGAACAATTGGAGTAGAGGATCCAACAGGCTGAAAGAGAAGCATAATTTTGGAAACATGAAGGAATCGTTGTGCAAGCACAATGGAAACAACAAGAACACTCCAGGATCTAGGCATAACTGAAGGTGGAGAAAGTCAAAGAAAAACTTTTAGAGACTTGCACGACGGTGTAATGTTCCTAACTTGGCTAGTCTAGGAAACACTGCTAATGTGTGTGTAGGATCAAAGGTTTATAGAATATAAATGATCATGATCATACAAATAATAAACGCGACAAAGGACTGCAAATTTTTTATTATGATATCTCTGTGGATTACAAAATGGCTGAATGTGGATGAATAAACTAACAATACTCGACTAGATCAACAGACAAAGGATCTTAGCCGGAATACAAATAAACAACTACGACTAAATTAAATAACAACACTCAGCTAGATCAAAAGACAAAAGGATCTTATCCAGAATACAAATAAGCAACTAAAAGATAATACCCAGAATATGGGAGCACTGCAGAATCAATGAAGAATGATGGAAGACCTGGATGATCTTCCTGGTGACTAGGGTATGTCTTTCAACACCGAAATCAACCAACTGGTGTCTTCCTCCTGGAATACACTGAACCATCTCTCCTGAGATGTGCCTCTTCTCCTCAATGACAAGTCATAATTTTCATAATCACGAATTAGGTCATCAACCCTTCCTTTATAGCTTTCCAAAACCCTAAATCATGCTGAAACCCTAATTAATTGTTGACTTCCAAAACCCTAAATCATGCTGAAACCCTAATTAATTGTTGACTTCCAAAACCCCAAATCATGCTAAAACCCTAATTAATTGTTGACTTCCCAAACCCTAAATCACTGTTGAAACCCTAATTCATTGTTGACTTCTATTTTTAGCTCATAATGAATTAAAAGCGCTTTTAACCCTTTTTAGCTCAATGCCACTTTCCGAATATAACACCTATCACTGGAGTGACCTCTAGTAACCATGTTTACCCCTCTTTGGCCCTGGCTATAGTCCAATGGGGTGGTTTAGACCATTAAGCCTCCTCTCTGGAGCTCCTATTTGGAAAGGGACATTACAGTCCTCCCTTCCCGAAATTGCTTGTCCTCAAGCAATACCAGTCTAGGGTGCTACAACACCTGCCCGCTCTCCCAAGTAGCGTCCTCTACTGAAAGCCCTCTCCATCTGATCAAACACTCTTTGATGACCCTGCTCCTCAGTTTCCACTCTTGGAACTCCAAAACCTCCTCCAGAACTAACTCCAACTGTCCCTCCTCATCCAACGAGGGAAGATCCTCTGATGCGCTAATGAATTGTCCCACTGCCTTTTTGAGGCAAGACACGTGGAACATGTTATGAATCTTTCTCCCCTCTGGAAGCTCTAGCTCGTAAGCAACCTTGCCTACTCGACGCATGATCCTGTAAGAACCATAAAATCTGGGCTTGAGCTTCTCGAACCCACTCTTCTTTAGAGATGGCTGTCTGTAGGGTTGGAGTCTCAAGAAAACCAAATCTCCAACCTCAAAGTTGCACTCCATCCTGTGCCTGTCCGCACTTATCTTTTGTCGATTTTGCACCATCTACAGGTTCTCTTTCAAAAAATTGAGAATCTCCTGACTCTCTATGATCCAATCCTTGGCCTTGAGAGCTCTGCTCTCCCAAAATACCAAGTCTACCAAAGTGGGAGCATCATATCTGTACAATGCTCGGAAGGGTGTCATACCAATGGACACGTGGAAGGTGGTGTTGTAGCAATGTTCTCCTAAATGTAACCACTTTACCCACATTCTCTACTGTCCTCCTACATAGTTCCTCGAATACCCTTCAACCCACTTGTTGACAATTTTGGTCTGCCCATCTGTCTGAGGGTGATAGCTGGTGCTAGGTGTCAACTCTGTCCCCACCAACTGAAACAACTCTCTCCAAAATGTCCCCATGAACCGATTGTTCCTGTCACTGACGATGTTCTTCGCCAACCCATGAAGTCTGAAGACCTCCCTGAAGAAAAGTTCGGCTACTTGAACTGCGCTGTACTCTGTTGGTATGGCGTAGAAGTGAGAAAACTTGGTCAATCTATCGACCACTACATAGATATAGTCCTTACCCTAGACCTAGGGTAGACCTGTGATGAAGTCCATAGATATACTCTCCCATTTCTGCTCTAGAATGGGGAGTGGATGAAGTATCCCTGTTGGAAGAGCATGCTCTAACTTGTTCTGCTGGAAAGTCACAGACTCACTGACGTGTCTCATAACGTCCTATTTGAGGCCCTTCCATGAGAACCTCTCCCTGATCTGTCTGTAGGTTTTGAAGAAACTCTGATGGCCTGCTAGAGGTGAATCATGAACTGCAGTGAGGATCTTCTTCTTAAGCCCTAAATCTGACACCAAGTAGAATCTATCCTTGTAAATTATGACATCGTCAATGACCCTATACCGGTCATCCTGTATCTGCCCATCCATCACCTCACAAGCGAACTTGTTCTTGGAATATTCCACTAACAAGTGGGATTTCCAATATGCTGAAATCTCCATCAAAGAACATGCCCCAGGTCTCCTTGATAGTGCATCGGCCACAATGTTCTTCTTCCCCTTGACATACTCTATGTCAAAGTCAAATTCTTGTACCTTCGTCACCCATTTTTGTTGGCGCTCACTGAGGCCCTTCTACTTAAGGAAATACTTTAAACTATTGTGATCAGTCTTGACCACGAATTTTTTGCCCACCAAATATTCTCTGAACTTGGTCAAGGCATTCATGATTGCCAACATTTCCTTGTCATAAATGGAGTACAATCTCTCAGGTTGAATAAGCTTCCGGCTTTCGAATACAATGGGGTGTCCTGCCTGCATCAAAACTGCACTAATCCCTTCGTCAGATGTGTCACACTTTGGTACAAATGGCAAGGTGAAGTCTGGTAGTGCCAACACTGGACAAGTGCCCATGAATTCCTTCATGTGATCAAAGGCTTCATGTAATTTATTGATCCATATGAAGGCCCCATGCTTGGTAAGATCTGTCAACGGTGCTCCAAGCTGGGAAAAACCCTGGATGAACTACCTGTAATAGCTGCACAACCCAAAGAAGCTCCTCAATTCTGTCATGTTCTTGGGCGTCGGCCAATCCATAATGGCCCTGATATTCTCTTGGTGCACCTATAACCTATGTGCACTGATGATGTGGCTAAGTAAAGCAACTCTGTCATACCGAACTCACACTTGGACTCTTTGGCATATAATGACTGTGCCTCCATGATGCTCAATACCTCATCCAGGTGCCTTATATGCTCTTGCCATGACCGGCTGTAGATCAAGATGTCGTCGAAGAAAACCAAGACTGATTTCCTTAACTGATCCCTGAATATATGGTTCATGCAAGACTGGAATGTAGCGGGTGCATTTTTTAGTCCAAATGGCATAACCAACAACTTGAAGTTTCCAAAATGACATTGAAATGCCATCTTCTCTATGTCCTGCTCTCGAATGCTGATCTGATGATATCCAGAGTGTAGATCAATTTTTGAGAAGAAAACTGCCCCATGCAGTTCATCCATCAACTCGTCAATGCGTGGGATAGGGTACCGGTTCTTGGTGGTTTTCTTGTTCAAGGCTTGATAATCAATGCACATCCTCATGGTGCCATCCTTCTTCAGAACTAAGACAACTAAAGAAGCAAATGGGCTGCTGCTCGGTCTGATGTGTCCCATCGCCAACAATTCCTTGAGTGCCTTCTCTATCTCATCCTTGAACCTCCTAGGATGACGATAGGGGTGGGTGATCATAGGTTTGGCCCCCTCCTCCAACTCAATGGTGTGCTCAAACCCCCTGTCAGGTGGTCTCCCTAGTGGAATTGCCTCAAAGACCTGTTGATGTAGTCCTAATAAATTATTGATCTCTGTATGGTATTGTTTTCAACCTTCTGAATCCTTCTGAGTAGTGATCAAGCATTCTGCGGCATATGGTACCTCCCCATGTCTGAATATCCTCTCCATCCTCTTGGCTGAAACTATCCTGGGTGCCCCTGTTGGCATACCTCTTAGAACAACCTTATTCCCATCCTGATCTTTGAATCCCATTTCCAAGGTATGGTACTTGGTAGTGATTTTTCCCAAGGTAATCATCCACTGAACTCCTAACACCACATCTATGTCCGATAGGTCAACCATATAAAATGTGTCTCTCACTGTGTAGTTTCCTAACTTCAGTTCTTAGTTTGGAACTCTATCTAGACACTCCACTGTGTGGCCATCTTCTACTGCAACATCAAACCCCTCAAACTCCTCTGTCTGAAGTGCCCGCCTTAACACTAGTGAAGCGTCGATGAAGTTGTGGGTGGCCCCACCATCTATCAGGGTGATTGCCCATTGCCCCTGAATAATCCCTCTGATATGGAGGGTATTATACCTAGGAACACTAGAGAGGGTCACTATGACTCCTCCCTTTGTTGGTTTCCTCTTGTTAGCCTGCTTTGGCAGTTGTGGGACTACTGGAGGATGGGCTTCTGCCGGTGTCGGTGGTCTACGGGGAGGTTGCTCCTTTGTTGGTGCTGACTCCTCCTCTGAACTAGTGGATCCACTGTCCTGATCCTCCTCCTCACTGTCCACACTATCTGATGCTACCTCAATATAATGAATCTCTTCCTTGCCCATGCACCTGTGGCCTGGGACCCAAGGATCTCTGCAGCTGAAGAAAAGCTTCTTCCTCATAAGCTCTCACCTAGTCTCATCATCCAACTTCTCCTTTCCCTTCCATTCTCTCTGAAATGGCTTCCTGTCTCGATTCCTCTAGGGCACAAATGGTTTGGAGAAAGTTTTAGTCTTTGGCACTGAATCTGCCAGATTGCGAGTGCGAAGGATGGCATCCTACAAAGTGGGAGGCCTGTATGCCTTCACCCATCCTCTCAAAGGATCTGTGATTCCTTCTGTGAATAGCATGATCAACCTGGGCTCTGATATATCTGTCACTGCCACTGCTACCCGCTGAAACTCTGTGATGAACGCCTTTGCTGTGCCAGTTTTTCTCAACTAGGCTAGATCGTTGAAGTGTATCTCGGGATCCTTCCTGTCAAACCTGTCCATGAGCCTATCTGTAAAATCCCTATAGAAGGTGATGCGACTGTGACCGAATGTCACCAGTCCATGATACCACCACTTGTGTGACTCACCCTCCAAGTGTAAGGTCGCAAAAATAATGGCCTCTGTCTCGGTCATCTGGTTGAGCTTGTAATACGTGTCTAGCTTCTATACCCAAGCTCTGGCGGTGTATTTGGATGATCCGTCGAAAGAAGGGATGGTGAGTTTGCCAACTTTTCGAATGAAATCGAGGTTATGCCCCTGCTGCTGTTGTGGTCCTCTCCTCTGCATCTCTCTAGGGCAGTTCCTGAGTCTAAGTCCACAATACTTGACTAAGGTCATGTTTTGATGGAAGTCATGGCCCAATGCTGCGTACTCCCTCTTATACTCTGCAATGTCGTCAGCATGAGTGGGTGGCCTCTGTACTATCGGTGGTAATGCTGCTACCGGGGATGCCCTCTGGAAATTGGGAAATGAGGGTCTGGGAATCCTACTCACATAGGTGTATGTGCGAGAGGGTGACTGGGGTCTACTGCCTGCTCCCGAGTTCCCCTGTGCTTCATGTGGGACTTGTGTATCTAGGGTGCCCACTCTAGCCAATCTATCAACCACCTGTGGCAAGGACTGAGACATGGTCCGTTGACTAGCTAAGATATCGTTGATAACCTACATGAAAGCTGCCTTTGGATCTACGGGGGCATTTCCACTGCCCTCTAGTCACTCATATCTGTCTCCTAGCATCCTCTCTACCCCGCACTCAACCTCACGCTCTACCCTTCTCTCTGCTTCTCTGTGTGCCTCTTCCTCTTTCTTTGAGCTAGGAGGAAAAGGGGGAAAATCAAGCCTATGCCTTCTTTCCTGATGCCTATTGTAAGTGACATATTCATCACCTACGTGTTCACGCCCCTCTGGGTCTTCTGTTGCACTCATTGTATTTAGTCACATGCTAGCAGGACTAAAGCTCTGATACCACTGTAATGTTCCTGACTTGGCTATTCTAGGAAACACTGCTAATGTGTGTGTAGGATCAAAGGTTTATAGCATATAAATGATCATACAAATAATAAACATGACAAAGGATTGCAAATTTTGTATTATGATATCTACGTGGATTACAAAATGGCCAAATGCGACTGAATAAACTTACAATACTCGACTATATCAACAGAACAAGGATCTTAGTCGGAATACAAATAAGCAACTGTGACTGAATTAAATAACAACACTCGGATAGATCAAAAGACAAAAAGATCTTATCTAGAATACAAATAATCAACTAAAAGATAATACCCAGAATATGGGAGCACCGCGGAATCAATGAAGAATGATGGAAGACTTGGATGATCTTTCCGGTGACTAGGGTATGTCTTTCAACACCGAAATCAACCAACTGGTGTCTTCCTCTTGGAATACACTGAACCATCTCTCCTGAGATGCACCTCTTCTCCTCAATGACAAGTCATAATCTGCATCATCATGAATTAGGTCCCTGACCCTTCCTTTATATCTTTCCCAAACCCTAAATCATGTTGAAACCCTAATTCACTATTGACTTCCAAAACCCTAAATCAATGCTGAAACCCTAATTCATTGTTGACTTCTATTTTTAGCTCATAATGACTTAAAAGCGCTTTTAACCCTTTTTAGCTCAATGCCACTTTCTGAATATAACACCTGTGACTGGAGTGATCTCTAGTAACCCTGTTTACCTCTCTTTGGCCCCGGCTATAGTCTAACGGGGTGGTTTAGACCATTAAGCCTCCTCTCTGGAGCTCCTATTTGGAAAGGGACATTACAAACGGTCAAGAAGACAATGCCTCAATTTCCAAAGTCCAGCAACACAAGCGAGCCTGTGGAGCAGATCGAGTTGATTCAGGTCGCTTGGTTAGAACTGGTAGAAATATTAGAGAGCCTCAAAGCACAACTGCAAGATAGTAAGAAAGAATATGAATTACAACCCAAGAAGCTCTGAGAGAAAATGGAGAAAATTGTCTTAGAAGGGAATAATGCAAGAGAAACCTTGCACAAACAGATTGTCGAATGCACTTGTTATCTCCCAAAATAGCATCTGCTAGGTTTTCAAATCTGAAGTGATAGAATGAGTCGAAAAATTTGTTTCTAAATTTTTTAGAGTACATTTGCTGGCCTATTTCTGGAATGTAAAATTGAAAAAATCGTTCCTTCAGGTTTTGGTTCTCAAATTTTGAAATCTCAGTTTTCTGTGGTTAAGCGGGTCTTTAAAATAACTAGTTAACCACCGAGAGCCGACCGTTTCGATGGATAAGAGGCGCATGGCAAAAGGCCCTTAACCACCGAAAGCTTTCTCACGTTTAAATAAAAAATCATCGCATTCTCACATGCGCCAAATGTTCATGTCTATTCAAAAGGACCGAGTTATGATTTTATTTCAAGAGCTATTTGTTTGAATTCTGCATGAAATGGACACATGGAGGATTTGGTTAATCCAGCGCAACACTACATGCTCCAAGATGACGAGATTAAAATGGGTTGTGCAGATACTTTAAAAAAGAAGCTCAGCCCGGTGTTCAGTTTGCAAATGTAAAGGTGTCAATTGTAAAGTCTAGGGTGCCGATGTCAATGCTTATCATTACACATGTCAAGTGCCCGAGATTACAATTAGCAGCTAATAAGAAAAGGAGATCACACATCAGTAATCTGAAGAAATATTACATGTCCGGTTTGTTTTCAAACGACAAAATTATAGCCATGCGCTCAGCCAAGTCAATCAATTCCAGCTAAGCCATGATTGAAGGAGATTTTCATCGAGCTGCGGTTTTGCAAGTTTGTTGACAACAGATGAATGGCTCTTTCTTTTCCTGAAGGGATCCTCGTTCTTAACTTTAAACTTTTAAATATCATGTGTGATGAACATGATATAGCAATTATATGAGACCTTAGCATCCAAATACTGTTACTGAGAATCCCATTATCAAGTTCTTATTTTTCACTAAAATTGGGCACACCAAATTACATGGCGCCTGAACAACAGGGGACAGATGTTAGAGGTCCAGTTTCATATGAAAATAGGTGAAAATGGTTTCTCCAAGACTCCTGAAAGGACCAAAGAGATGAATGGAGAGAAGATGTAGTCTATACTCTTCTGGATGCTTATGAGTCCAAATCGCTTTTTAGAAATCGAGCCAAAGGAAATGACTGAGAGTATGTGACAAAGTAGGTTTCCATTCGTAGTTCTGGAGCTAAATCGCACAAGACACAGTCACAATGCAAAAAATGGAATTGAGTCTATGAAGAAGAGATACAGGTTCAAGGCTGCGAGTATAGGCAATCCTGGCTCTGGACTTTCTTCCTGGCTCTTCTTTGCAAGGATGGATGAGTTGTTAAGATGCTCAACTATACCCCAAGCCAGGCCTGGTGTGGTATGTGTTGATACAGGTGGACAACCTGGACTCACTGATTTGGGAATGCAAGCCTTGCCCAAGGTGGAAATTGGAGATTCAGAGATAACAGTACAAAAAATCCAACAGAAGTTTAGATCATGGCTTCTAGACCATTGGATTATGAGTGTAATAATGAGAATGTGAAGAAGGTTTCATATGCTGTCAGAGGGGAGCTCTATCTGCATGCCTCCGAGCTTCAGGAGGAAAGAAAAAAGATTATTTTTACAAATGTTGGTAACCTACAAGCTTTGGGTCAAAGGCCTTTGACATTCCCACGCCAGGTTATGGCATTGTGTCAAGCACCAATGCTAATGGATGATCCTAATGTCAGGCATTGATCGGCGTGTTGTGCTGGTAATTATGGAAGGTTTTTTGGTCCTCTGTCGCCGAGAATTCATTATAGGAAATCCAAACTATTTATCTATAGTGGAAGTACAGGGACAGGTAGACGACAACAACCAGGAAGCTGGTTCTAACCCATTGCCAAATAGGAAGGAGAGTGCAGCGTTGGACAGTGACAACAGTACTCCACGGGGCAAAGTTGCAAATGTGGGAGAGGGTTTTGGAAAGAGCCATTCATCAAAATGCAGGAAGAATTCAAGCAGTGAAGTAGCAGAGAGCATTAGATATTTTCCTCAAACTTGAGCAGGCGGAGATGGAGTAGGGCTATTTTCAAAGGGATTAACTACTTAAAAAATACTCAGCTACAGAGTTTCGTGGGATTTTGACCAAGACAGGTGCCTTTATCATTTGTATGACAACCAATTCTAGAAGCTGATTAAACACAGCTGTCAGAAGCATCTGCAGAGGGCAAGTAGGCAAAGGAGGTTTCAAAACAATTATTGGTATCAGTTCTGTTAAAGATTGCCATCTTTCTCAAAGATTCAAGGCTTATACAAAGGTAAATAAGTTTAAAGTTATCATATTCGGTTGAAGATTAACCACAGATGTCAAAAACGGAGTCCAGGCTACCTTGTCATCCATAGACTACTGCAGGTGTCGAGGATGTTGAAGACTATAGATCATTTACTCTATCGAAATAAGATCAGATCCAGATATCTTGTAAAGCTGTTGTATTAAGTTCTATTTTAAGTATATCAGATCCATGTTTATAGGATCTTGATCTATATTGTAAAGGCTATAAAGCCTGTGATTTCTGAGGAAGGAAGGGAGACAGTTTGAGGACTATGGTTCAACTTTAGGGACTCTTAGCCACTTTGTACTCAAGCTTCTGATGTTCTTGTCAAATTAATACAACCTCTTTTGCAATTACATGTTCAGATCTACTTTTTTTTCCTTTCTGTCCTATACTTGTGCTTTGATGTTTCATTCACGTTTATTCTATTTACCTAATACCAGATAGCTGTCATCCTATCTCTGTATTGATAATTATAATTGCAAGTATATTCTCCTTGTTATGAATAGCCATTCATATATAAGTGTTTTATGTATGAATCTGCCAGCATAGTGAGATTTCTTCATCTTTTCACCTATATTGCAAACTCTTTGAACAATGATAGTTAGAAGCCTTATTTATTTGGTTGAGTTTATGCATGTCTTGAGTGAATGAGGTCTTATTAGTCATCTGACTTGATTCCATTTCCCATACATTATTAAACATTCAAGTTACCAAGCTCATTCCCATTACAGTCAGGGAAAGACTCTTGGAGTGATAACAGCACTAAGATCTTCAGAGAGGCAAGCGATTGGATGGGAATCATCTCAATATGTAACCACACATTGGAGGACTTGTCCACAAAGATCCAATCACTTAATGCAGAAGTATCTAGCACCCTGGATCCGCTAGAACATGAGACGAAGTTCGACAAAATCAAACAAGAAGATAATGAATTGAATGCATTATATGAAGTCTAAACAATTTCTAAGAAAGAGCTATGCGAGTTTCAACCTGTAGTTCAGACAACATACCTGCAGATGCATCAAGTCGATGCCATTGTTGAATCTGAATGGAACTCCTTAGTTGCATCAAAACCAAAGGAATGCATCACATACGCCACTCAACAATTTTTTGCTGAAGCTTCATAGCTTTCCAAGAAGTGGCAGGATAAACTGGAGAACTTCCAAGAGGTAAGGAAGAGAGCCCTCAAACTCATACCTGAGTTGGGCCCTTCGTTTGAAGAAGAGAAACCATAAATAGTTGAAGCCAAAAGTGAAAGCAACTCAGAACTAGAAGGAAAGAAAGAACAACAAGCCAACCTGGAGACCACGGAAAAGATGAAGACTTGACTCAGTGCGAGTCAAGGATTTTGGTCGGAGCCTGTTGGGCCCTTCGTTTTGTTGTTTAGAAGTTGCGCACAACAGATTACAGCTTCATTTTGGAGAATGGAAGTTGCACAAGTTGTTGAGAAGCTGGACAACGCAAGAGAGGAAGAAAAAAAAAAACAGTTAAAGGGACAACACAACATCGACAACAAGATCAAGAAAAGAAATAACTCTCGAGTTCCTAATCAGCAAGATCAGATTATATATAGGAGACCGATGTGATTTTAATAGGATAATGCTAATGATTTTAATAGAATAATGCTAATGATAATAATGAATAATCTTATGCTAATAGTGAAAGGCTGATGATAGGGTTGTAATGTCATTATTTCCTAGCATGTTAGTTCTGAGCTATTACTATTCATGTTGTAACTCTTGTTAGTGTGACGAGAGTCACAAATATAATGGGCCAATACTGTAGTATAGTAGAATATGGAGATATGGGTGAGAACCAGACAAACAATGTATCAACTTTTGGTATTATCAATATAAATAGAGGCCTAAATTTTGCATGTACATCTTGTGTATTCAGTCTTAATGCATGAATGGAATGTTGTTCTTTATTACCTTTATGTATGATGTACCTAAATGCTTCTTTATTTCCTAGTTAGGAATTATTCAGGATTGTTACAGGTTTAGTCTATTATGGGCAAGATTACAGTGAGCCTTGATACCTTATAGGTTTGTCCAAGTATTCTCCTTACCCTTCCCTCTCTTTCATGTCTCTGTTGCACTGTGGGTGAGACTTCTTCCCTCCTAGGAAGAAGAAAATTCCAATGCTCTAGACTACTTCGGTACCTTTTGTTGGTAACCTAAGAAGGAACATGGTCTAAACAATTTTGCGCCAATGAATCATGCTAAAGAATTCTTCCCTCTCAACTTATTTCATTTTGGTGGGCTCGAGAATATCTTCATATTCTCAAATCACAACCTTTTAGTTCCCCAAGGATTAAATCCTCCCTACAAAAAACATATGTGAATAATACTCTAAGATAATTATATAGAATAGGCATTTGGGCTTTCATCATTGAAGAGTTTAGGAGGATGAACATGCTCTATGAAATATATAGGAATAAGGACTTCATTATTTTTCCTTCACCCTTCTTGTCTTCATCATCACCTTTGGATTAATCTTTTCCCTTCTTATAATCATCCCCTCATCCCTTTTCATTTTTTCCAACATCATTCTTCTGTCCACCACTGTGCTTCTTGTTCCCACAAACACTGTCCCTCTTATCCCCATCACTATTACCTTCCTTCTTATCACCCCTTCTTTCTTGCCCCTATCCTTCTTGTCCCCTTCCTAATTGTATCCATCCTCCCTAAAACCCATCTCTTTTGTTCAAAGTTCAAGCTAATACACTACAATGAAGAAGAAAATCAACCACCATTCAAGCTAATGCCAAGTATGTAGTGTTGTGATATACCAGCTAACCTAGATTCATGCTAAACAATTGTTTTCAATAAGAATAAAGAGATAATACATAAGAATAAAGAAGGTGCATGTTTTGGTTTGCATTTCGAATATTGTGTAGTTCTGGTCATCTTGTGATTCTTCTTATCACAAAATCTTGCACCTTGGTGCAAATCCTTCACAAGGTACAAATAATAGTGGAACATTAGAAGTGTTGCCACTGTCACCTAGTCAACTACTTCCCTCATTTTAGTGAAGGATGAATCCAACACAACAAAGGCTTCCCTAGTAGCCCTAGGATTCCTAAGACAAGACAAGTCAAGTCCAAGGTCACCTATGTAACTACCAAAATTACCACCAATGGATTATGGCATATGATTTATAGATTAAGTGGCTACTCAAACTAAATTTTAGATTTAGGGTTTACTCTCATTAGGGTTGTTTTATAGGATTAATTGAGTGACTATCTAATGGAAAATTATCACCAAATAGTCTAGATAGGAAAGTTACTTAGGGATATCATAAAACTTGCATAATATATATATAAATTACAATAGTAAACAAGTTATAACAATATTGTTTTTCAACCACTTAAACATATTATATACAAGTGAATTTTAAGGCTAAAATAAGGAATAAAACTAGGGTTTAAGTAACTTATTAATTTTGGAAATTCAAGAACATATAACAAGCAATAAAACCATGACATCTAGATCTAAAATTGTTGTAATACAAACCAACTATGCCAATTTTCCAAGAGAGATGATTTTAGGTCAAACACAAGCAAGAAAACCCTAGGACTTTAAGTAAAAAAATGCAAGAAAACCCTAGATAGATTCTAGGGTTTATTGAAGGATGAAAATTAAATGTATTCTAAAAGAACCCTAGATTCACCCTAAACAAAAATAAATTTTGAATTTTGAATCTAAGATTGACTAGATGAGAAAAGACTAGTGCTGACAATTTTTTTTTGGGCATATGGGATCAACTAAGGAATCTCTTTAGAAAGTGCAAGTGAAACTAGGGCGATAGTTAGAGTTGTCCACTACAAACCCTAGAAAATCCACCTAGTACCTTACAAGCTTCAATATATATCAAGGGGAAGATACTCCACTAGTAATCTTCAAAGAGATTTGAAGAAGGGACTTCAAGAAAACATAAAGAGAGTGCACCAAGACCACTATAGAAGCATAACTACACTTATAATCACTCATAAACAAAATCCATAAAGATTTAGAGAGAGCATTTATTAAGAAATCAACTCATCCAAAAAACCCTAACCAAGAACTTCCATGAAATTTGAAAAGAATCCACAAGACATCATCCTTAATAAGTCACTCAAGTTATCTATCCATATAAAAAATATAGAAGCCATAGTAGACAAGTAGCGTTCTCCACAAGTTCTAGGAGTGAGTTATAAATGAGAGACACTTCTCTTTTTATATGAAGAGATCTAGCAACTCTCTCAATATAAAAATAATATTCTTCTAGGTTTTATCCTAAGAAAATATAAAATACCATTATCTCTTTACAAACCCTAGAGATATGATAAAAATTACATAAGCTATGAGGTGGTTATGCCACCTATACAATAATATCCACGATTGAAAAAAATAAAAAATTCTAAGTTACAAAGCTTTGGGAAAACCCACAAGTACTTCCCCTCATTTTGAAGATGGTACCTGATGTAAATCCTTGAATCCTTAAGGCATAAGGCCGGTCAAAAATAGGACTCAAAGGAATTACAACAATATACTTTTTAAAATCTCAACATGTTACTTGTAGGAATTGAACCTATGTGGGGAGGATAACAATCATTCCTTCAAACCTCTCGAGATAAACCCAATTGACACAATAATATCCATGATACACAAGTGAATGAGTCAAAAGACCCCAAATATTCTCCCCAAATCAAGTAAACTATCCTTAAGTGCCAAGTTGTCCTCCCCAACATGTGGAACAACCTCCTCCAAAGGAATGCCATGAGTGGTAACAAATTCAACGATAATTCTCTCGTGTCAGATATTAAAAGCACCAAATTGTGTCAATTTTTGTCTAAATTTCTATTATGACCACATTTTGGAAATATCATGGACATTCTGCATCTAATTGTGTTGATCTATCAAATTTATGGGCATTCTGTCAAAAGCTAATTGCTCCTGAAGTTGGTCACCCTCAAATATGTGCTAAAATCTCCTTAAGGTGTGCAACAACCTCCTCAACATCCTCCAAAGGAACATGGCTCAATCCAAGTCATCTCCATGCAAAGTGCATCATCCAAACTAAGGCCCAAGTGACCCAAAGTAGTCATCAATACGAAGGCATGCACACAAGTCCATTGCAACATAAAAAGTGAGACATGTTAGATGTAAATGCCATTAAGTAGATTACATTAAGCATCATCTCCTGACTTTACAATAACTTAGAATTCATAATTTTTTTTGAGTTTAGGTATGATGGGGGCATCATTAATAACTATTACATGTGTCAACACCTATGAAGGGAAGTAGTTCTTAATAAAACCCATCAAGGAGCATGTGTAGCGATATATGGTAAGGTTTGGTAGGTAAATTCATGGGTTTTATTGCATAGCCATGAAGAGGTTGTTTAAGGTATTCATCCACAGGCGTGCATTTGAAATACGAGGGAGCACTTATGTATTGAGTTACCCTTTTCTTGACGCTATGTCTTTCTACCCGTTATTTGCCTTATTCTTTGTTTATTTAACTTTCTTGGCTTTTGAATTTTATTTTATTTCACTTAGTTTCTTTTTAGATATGCATTTCATTGCATAGGACTTGGGGTAGTGACATCATAGTGAGGGGGTATTTCTTATAATTTATTTCCTTTGGTTTTCAACTTTT
The DNA here is from genome assembly GCA_009831015.1 of Picea engelmannii. Taxonomy (NCBI): domain Eukaryota; kingdom Viridiplantae; phylum Streptophyta; class Pinopsida; order Pinales; family Pinaceae; genus Picea; species Picea engelmannii. The sequence goes on along the minus strand of ML844808.1, from coordinate 68,589 downwards.
CCTTTTTGTATTTACTCTTCACCTCAAGCTTAATGCTCTTTTAGGGTGAGGCTATTTTCATGGGATTGTGAAGCACAAAGTTTTTTTGTGACATATGAGAACCAACCCAAGAGCAGTACAATGAAAATTGGGAAGGATGGAGAGTGTTAAGTATAGATTAGGACATGGACATGATACACCTCTCAAATCCCCCCAGTAGTACAATTCAATCCAAGAGTGACACCACATATCTATAGGATGATGATGACCCAACAGGGTGAAACAAGGAAAATAACACAAATTTAGAGGATCATGATATATTATCTAACCCAATGAATGATCACCACTTTCAAGACAAGTAAATAAGACATTAACACCCAATATGGAGAAGTGAAATAATGTACCTCATGTATATCAAGCACCATAATCATCAAATGGGAGAGAGGTGAGGAAATGTGGGAAGCATCTTTGGTCAATTGTTCATGGAGGACCATGGATCTCATATGTGGAACTGTTGTATGTGATAAGAATCACAAGAGAAAAAATACCCTCTAGTTACCCTTACATGTCAGGGGGTAACATCTAGCTCCAACATGGCGACATGTACTCATCGTAGAGTGCATGAGAACATGAGAAATAATTGGAACTCCAAGACCTACACTTTGCATCAATCAACAAAAATACCTACTAGATCTCACCACAAAACCATCAACGAAAAAAGGCAGGGCGATATGGTCACCCTAGTATGTGGAAAATGAAAGGAAATGCAATGAAAATCCTTATACACATATATGTTTTTTTAGACAATACTAAATCAAATGAAATTGACTAAGAATGCATGAAGTCAAGCAATAACTGAAAACATGCAAGAAAGAAAACACAATCAAGATGCATGAAAGGAAGTACACAAAAGTGACCTATTGCTTCAAAGAAGCTATTCATCCTACTATAAAGATATCAATAAAGTGTCAAATATAAAGTAAAACTTGAGAAGTTGTCCATTAACTGACAAAGGAAACTTCTCCCCATCAAGGCTAGATAAGTAGAAAGAATTAATTCTAACCTTTCTCTCAATCTTGTAAGGACCTAGCCAAAGACCATAATGAGGCATGACAACTGACTTGGCAACATTTACTCGACGAGTACCAAGAATGTAATGTGACGAAAATAAGAGCACTCTTCGACTTGAATAAAAAGTATGGCGACACATGGAATTGGTATGACTAAGAGACAAGTAGATTACCCAACTGCAAGACAAAATTCAAATAGGTGCCATGTTCAAGGGCGACAAAAGCTGCCATAAAGGATTCTCAAAAACTTGACCACTTCCTTCAATTCCCTCCCCACCCAAATAGATGAGTACCTCTTTTTAATTTAATGAGCTCAAGGAGGGTAACACATGCTTGATATAACTCACCTTCGGTAAGTCCCTCTTCCTTTGTTTAATGAACTGGAAGAAGTAAGGGTTCATTCCCATATGAGTCCTTCAATGTGTAGTTTAGAGAGTCCAGAGGAGGAAAATTCGATGGTTTTTCATGTTTAGAGAGTCTTAAAAGAACTTAAAGGCGACTCTAGGGTTGTCCTTTTTCGTAATTTTAGTCTCGCGAGGCCGAAAAAGCGATAAACTACCACTTGAAAGACACCCTTTCAAAAATTTTAACGAGTGTGAAAGGAAGCAAGATCACTCGACAATATTTTCATGTTTGGAGAGTCTAAAAAGAGCTTAAAGGAGACTCCAGGGGTTCCTTTTTCGTATAACCTTTACGATTCCAAAAAAGTGATAAAAGTCTACTTGGTTACATTCTCAGGTTTTTGTGAGCACAAGAAAGAACAAAGACTAAGCTCAATATTGGTTTCATTTTTACACAAGATTGAAACAAAATTAAACTATGCTTGTAAATTTCCAACGTAATTTCCAAATGTTTGGATACCCATGGATGGTTGGTACTCTACCCCCAGCTTGAAAATCTAGCGGCTTAACTCCAGAATGATAATTAAAGGCTGGAGACATGCCCCCCCAAGCTTCAATTCATTCACCAACTTTGATTTTGTCACCAATTTCTATACTAGATGGAGAAAAAGGATAAGGGTGGATGAAAGGAAGGTTAAAATACGAGACCTAATGAAAGACTCGAATCGACATCTACGAGATCTAGCTAAAGACTCGACTCGATATCTACAAGATCTAATGAAAGAGTTGACTTGTTAGGAGAGGTGACCGTTTCATTTTTTAACGAGATTGAAACTGGAAAAGAACTATGCTCATGACCTCTATTTAATTTTTTAACGAGATTGCCACAGAGAAACAAAATTTTTCTCATGGCTCCAGGTTCAATCCCTAGATTTCTCTTTCATTTTTTAATGAGCTTGCTANAAAAAGTGATAAAAGTCTACTTGGTTACATTCTCAGGTTTTTGTGAGCACAAGAAAGAACAAAGACTAAGCTCAATATTGGTTTCATTTTTACACAAGATTGAAACAAAATTAAACTATGCTTGTAAATTTCCAACGTAATTTCCAAATGTTTGGATACCCATGGATGGTTGGTACTCTACCCCCAGCTTGAAAATCTAGCGGCTTAACTCCAGAATGATAATTAAAGGCTGGAGACATGCCCCCCCAAGCTTCAATTCATTCACCAACTTTGATTTTGTCACCAATTTCTATACTAGATGGAGAAAAAGGATAAGGGTGGATGAAAGGAAGGTTAAAATACGAGACCTAATGAAAGACTCGAATCGACATCTACGAGATCTAGCTAAAGACTCGACTCGATATCTACAAGATCTAATGAAAGAGTTGACTTGTTAGGAGAGGTGACCGTTTCATTTTTTAACGAGATTGAAACTGGAAAAGAACTATGCTCATGACCTCTATTTAATTTTTTAACGAGATTGCCACAGAGAAACAAAATTTTTCTCATGGCTCCAGGTTCAATCCCTAGATTTCTCTTTCATTTTTTAATGAGCTTGCTATAGAGAGGAAAACTATGCTCGTAGCTTCTGTTTAATTTTTTAACGAGATTTCCATAGAGAAGAAAAACTATGCTCATGACCTCAGCTTGATCATGGCTTCCAAGAGGAAAATTCTCTGGAAGGAATACATGTCAAGGGACAAACATCAGCCATGGATTCCAGGATATCTTCACTAGATGGAAGAAAAACACTCTGGAAGGAATACATGTCGACGACTTCGATAAGGGTAGGGAGATCTGGCTCTAATAGCCCTATCGAAGAGATGACCATGTCAACTACCGGATCTAAGTCAGGAGAATGGAGAGATTCCCTCTCGTCTGGGGTTGAATGTATGGGGTAGGTCATTACATAATTGACTTGCGGCGGGGAGGACATCGTTGGCATGTACAAACCGTTCATGGAAGGTGTATGGTTGACCATCAGATGAGGGTCAATGAATGAAATCTAGTTGATCGTTACTATGTTTCCGTTGTGAGGGAAACACATCACTTGAAAGAGAGTGGACACAAAAGCTCTCGTAATGTAGACATAGTCTCTCCCAAGGAGCAGGTTAAAGTCCAAGGGGTCATGAACTACCATCACATCGACGTAGACCGTATTTACTCCCAAAGTAACTGAAAATTGAGGAAGGATCCCTAAAGGTTGACTAACTCTTCTTTCAAAGGTCAACATATTATGAGTCATGAGTGCAAGTTGTGGGAAACCAAAATCTTTCCAAGCATTCACATATAAGATGCTAACATAAGCACCTTAGTCTATTATAGTGTTAGGAACATCCCTATCACAAAATTACACAATGATTTGGAAAGGAGCGTAAGAAGGAAGACGAGGTTTTATCAAATGATTCCAATTAATAGAAATCCTATGATTTCTTGAAGGGGGTGCCATCAGGACGGAAAAAGTGCCCCCTTGTCTGGGTGAATCAATATTAATGAGGTAGACCTGAGCGACATCCTCACTCTTTGAATGAGGAGTGGGATTGACTAGTGGTGGAACCAGATCGACCACTTTGGGTGCACTCTTCAAGGGAGGAGTGGGATGGACCAAATGTGGAACTAGATAGACCACTTTGTCACTCTTTAGAGGAGGAGTGGGATCGATTGATGATTTAACCAGATCGACCACTTTGGAAATCTTCAAAGGAGGAGTGGGATCGATCGATTATTGAACCAGATCGACCACTTTGGCACTCTTCAAGGGAGGAGTGGGATCGATCAGTGACGGAACTAGATCGACCAATTTAACACTCTACAGATGAAGAGTGGGACTGACCAATGATGGAACTGGATCAGTCACATGGGTTTCACTTTTCAGATGAAGAGTGGGGATGATCGATGATGGAACTAGATCAACTACTTAGGTTTGTGGTTCAATCGAGGATGAAACCATATTGACCACCTGATCAACCGGACTGACTGAGGATGGAACTGGATTGACCAGTCCATCAACTAATGATGATTTGGGATAAATATTACGATAACCAGTTGGAAGTTGAATCTTTTCCAAAAGATAAGAAGCCTCATCCATACGAGGGAAAATGTGAGAGTAATGATCACCTTCACATAACAAGCAAGGAAATTTTACATTTCTCTTCTTCTTACGAACCTTAATGTCACTAGCTGACAGGGTGTCACCAACATGTCCTGCAGAGGATGTTGATGTGGAAGACCACATTTCGAAGACCTTGGGGAGACCAGGGTAATCCCTCAAAAAGTGGTCACCCTTACAAAGACTGCAAGGGAGTTTGTGTTTAGGATTCTTTGTTTTAATCTTGTTGACTTTATAAACACTCCTAGTACGATTAACTATAGTTGTTTGCTTGGATCTAGCATGATCTGATGTTGTTGGAGGCTTGGTCTATTTGTGGTTCTTATTTTTCTTCTATTTCCATTTCTTCTTCTTCTTATCAACCTGGCTACTCACTTTAGAGCTTTCACTAGGTGAAGAAGGAGAAAGGGAAGGAGAGATAATGAGTGAAGAAGGAGAAAGGTCGACATGAGGTTGATGTGTGGGTGGTGTGCTTACATATGAAGCATTAGGTGCATCCGAAGCACTGGGAAGATTCAAAATCACTGGAGTGGGAAACAACCAAATTGGTAATCCGATTGTGAGTCTCGGAAGACTCAGTATGGCAATGCACGTAGGACCAATGTTTCCAAAAGATGGAAAGGTGAAAGGTTCCTCAGGAAAAGGGGTTCCTCCGTTGGTACTCCCAGGTGTTGACGCCATTGACACTGACTCGACTTAAGGTCCACTAAGAAAAAAAAAACAACACATGCTACAAATATAAGAAGTAATCAATCAAAAAAACCTTCCCAAAATGAAACCACTAGTTTGTGATGAAATCCAACATCACAAGATCAATATAGGAAGGGGCTGGGATAGAGTGGGTGGATCAGTTACATTGGCGATCTGCTTAATGGACTTACGCCTTGGTGCAAGCTTCCACACAATAATCATGGATTTACCCTACAAGGAGCCCAAGTGAGTTTGACCAATGTCTGTTCCAGGTACAACGAAGACTTCCCTTCGTCGTCACCTTATGTAAGGACCCTAAATTTTATGGCTACTAAGGTCACCAACTCCCAGTCATCCTCTGGGTGGGTACAGTTGACAGTCGAGTCCGAACGTATGGGTAGGGTAACAAGTCCAAAATACTTCAAGATAACTAAGGACAAGTGGATCGGTAGAACTCCAGAGGACCCCGAATGGATTCATAATTCATGAAGCACTGAGACCAAATGAAGACAGTTTGACCTTAATAAGAACCCCCAACAATACGATCTGACTACTATGAATGGTTAAGCCTCAGAGGGATAATATTCCTTTCTCTCCTGAACGCGACCTCGTGCGTAACCCCGATGTGAGAGGGGGAACCAAGATATGATTATACAAACAATTGGATTTACTACTCCCTAGCACAAGATTCTATGTTTTTCTGGTGGCTTTGGAAATTTATCCTCACAACTTATTCCAAAGCCCTACACTTGCTAATGTAGGTTCGCTACCAGATAATATAAAAATGTCTGATCAATTTTACAAGCACTTCATTTTTAAGGTTGTCGTTTACTCAAGGGTGTGAAAGTGAAACTTATGATGTTAATACTCGATTCCAAAAGAATGCAAAATATGAGATGCAAATCGTTTTCTTCAATGAATCCTACATATAGGATGGAGAAGAGATTCATTTTTTTTCAACAGAAATATCCAATTCCTAATGCAATTTTCTAAATGCAACCTAGTTATCTACACTACCCAACAAAAAGAATGCAGCTATCTTTCTTTGTTTGAGTCTAATGTATAAATAAATTATATTCAAATCCTTTAATGCTCCACTACTTTCAATTAAAAGAAAGAGTCACATGCAGATGCAAAAGACATGAAGCAAAAAGGGATTCAAACAAAACATGCACTCAAATCAATGAGAATTGAAAGAAAAAAAGTAGGATATAACATGTTCAAACAAGAACTCATTCAAGGATTCTACAATCAACAAGAATTCAAGGAATACAAGAAAGTTCAGAGAAGAATCCAAAAATTGATAAGGAGAAAGATAAATCACTCAAACTGTCCTGAAAAAACAAGCAGCAAGAAAGAGAAATATCGCAATTTGAAAAGGTGAAAGCTCAAATCAAGACAAAAAAGAGTTATAAGTATCAAATATTCAACCCAAACAAATCCACAAACCAATGTACAATCTCTGGGAAAAGATCTCTGGAAGACAGATTGAAAAAACTGAGCAGAACAGGGAAGAAAACACCAAAACATGAGATCAACGCTCCCTAAATCAAGGGCACCGAGTGATATAGCGCTCTGTAATACATTGCAAAGGAGAGATTATTATAGATCAACACTCTATGATGAATTACAGGGGAGCGCTACCCTTCCCAGAAATTCAAAACAAAGCCAAAAATTTCGGAAAAACTCACCCAAAATTCACATAAATTATTGAAAATGCTAGTGAAGATGGGAGAAAGGTAATGGATCATGAAAAAACAATGAAAATAATCTAAAAGGTGGGAAAAAGGTAGGGACGATCCAAATAAATACAAATCAATGTCATTCCCCAGTCGAGTCACCAATTTCTGTTGTAGGAAAATTCCCCCACAGACATGTGAATATCCTCTTGGATTCTAGAGCCCTATACCAAGACATAAAACATACAAATGGACACTAACATTCCTTTGAATATAACTAACTAATCAGAAAGAGAAGGAGAAGGAAGAAAGTGTGACACACCTTATTATGATGTTTTTCCTCACTGCTCCAAATTGAGCTTGATCTCCGATCTCCTTAACACAGTTTGACACTTGCAATGCAATGGAAAGCAAGACAAAGAACTCCTACTCTACTCATTAATATTAGTCCAATAAAATCCATCTATAATAAAAACATATGCAAAGAGACATAGGTTATAAGGAAATAGGCCAAGCAATATATTAATGAGAACTCTTAAAGAAATACTTACAGAATGTAGATACAGTTGCAACAACTTCCCCAAGTCCTCCTCATCCAGCCCTTGCACAAAGCTCCCAAAATCATAGGTTTGATATCCTAAAGCTTTCTCCCAAGACCATAGGTTTGATACCTCAAATCTCCACCATTCCTCATTCTCCATGGAAAGCCCTCATTATATAGGATTTGGAGTCTTAACCACCATGGAGAGGATCACTCCTCAGATCCACTAAAAAGGGATCTGAAATATATTTAGGGAGAATATATCTCTTAAGGATTTTAGGGAGGAAATATCTCTCAAGGATTTTAAGGAGGAAATATTTCAACCATCCATGAGATCCTCCACATTCTCTAAAAAATAGGAAACCAAATGTGAGGTGGATTCTCACACTTAATTAATTTATTTTTCATGAATATCAATAATAATTCATGTTCACTTGGTATTTTGGCCTTCATGCAGTATATCCCTCCTCCACATTGACTAGAGATTGTGACATAGGTTATACCATGGTGTCAAGGTGTATGAGACACTTACGACACTTAGGGCGAGGTACCTAGGTGTGAAAATTTCATGTCTAACAGATTGTACACACTAATTTATGTGTGTTATAGCAAGATTTTACTCACCCCATGCAATCTTGCACATAAGGCATTTTTCCATTTCCCTATGCAGAATTGTAATCCATTTTTGCAAATTCTAGAGCTAAAAATACAATTTTTTCCACATATACGCACCTTGCCTACTATACAACATCCGTATACGCATGTTGCACCACTACAACTCGTGTACATCGGGAAATGTGCCCAAAATTGAAAAATAGTGTTGGGTTTCCATGCCACGATAGGAGATCAATGATCCTTGGCATTCCATATACTAGAAACGTTCTGACTCAACCCTTCCGTTCCACTTGAAGGCTATAAATGGGCCAATTTCGAGCTATGGAAAAGAGGAGAAAGAATTCAACTTTGAGAGAAAATTTACTTTGGAGGAATGATTCACTTCACATTGAGTCTGCATCCCTTTGTCGTTTAAGTCTGAAGACAATGTTTAACCCCCAAGCTCTTCCCTTATTGATTGAGAAATTTATTTTCTCTCTTATACGAGCTTTCCTGTGGTGGAGGATTGAAGTGGTGGAGGCCCAACTTGAAGGAACTTGGTTTCTCGGTTCCGAACCATGTCGACACAGAATTCTATAACTTATTCACTTCTGCTAATTATATCTTAATAGAAATACCGTTTTCTTGTCCAATTGATATCTTGAAAATATTTGAATTATCATTCGATGGGCATATTTGTTATGCATGTTGATGGATTATGCTATTGAATGTGCTAACATCATATATTATCACCATATGCTTGCGTTGCTTGGTTGTTGAGGACTAGTTGCAGGTGTATTACTTTGGGTCAAGTGCTTAACGGTGGACTTCATCAAACGTCTGGATGAGGTAGGCCTTTTATCTTGTCTTGTTAGCATATTTGTTTATATAACATACTTGAGAATAGAGTTGATTTTTGTAGTCATTTCCATTTTTTGTGGTTTACCCCTAGCCATAGTGATATTTTCCTCGTAACAGAATTGGTGACCATACTGGGGATATATTCTTTTTTTTTTCGAGGTTTGGAGTGTTTTTCTCTTTAGATTGCTCTCATTCATATTGAGTTTCTTATCGTATGATGCTTGACAACCTCTGTTCACTCCGGGTCTGAGTATTTCAGCTTTCTCCTTAGCCTAGTTATGTTTTTGACACATACGCGGGTTTTTTCTTGACATTTGCGTACATACGCATACTGCCCTTCTGCAAGCTGCGTACATACACACTTTTACCTTGAACAATCACATACATCAAACTTTGTTGCTTGTTTGTTGGGTTTGGTGGTTGCTGGGTAGGTTTTGATGATTGTTGAGTCTTCTTGGGTCTCTGTAGTGACTGTTAAGTGTCAGTGGAATGACAGGAAACCTGTCTTTGGTTTAATTT
>ML844808.1:25951-59103 GCA_009831015.1 Picea engelmannii | reverse complement strand
ACAAAAGGGGATTGATCTAATCAATAATAAATATATTTTATCTTTATCCACAAAAGGGGATAAGAATATTCTTTGCAGTTACACAATATTTTAACACTCCCTCTTAACAAGAACGATATTCTTTATCTTTTGACAGGTCACTGAATGTTAACATCAACTAGGTAGCGACATCCACTGGATAGCATCATCAACTGGGCAACATCATCAACTGGATAATAGGAGGCATCAATATCTTCCACTTGGTCATCTGACATCATGATCACTGACTGGCATATCTATAAATCATCGAAAGTTTTGTTCTCTTTATCTTTGCTCAAAAGATACTCTTTCTTTCTTTCGTCTCACGCAAAAGATACTTCTTTCTTATCTTCACACAAAAGATGTCCTATGAGTTTTTCCATTCCTTTTATGTTCTCCCTTCTCTTGTAGTCATCTATCTCACCCATCCACTGGGGAGGACTACTACCATAGCTTCACTCCTAGTCATCCCACATGAACTAGAGAAGCTAAGATGCTAACATGGGCAAGACTAGACTCCCTTTCCATGATCTACGCAGGATCACAACAAAAACCTCAATAGCCAACTAACCATTCCACATGGTCAAGGTTTGTGTTCTAGGCTACTCAATCCTTGGCTAGAGGACAATATCTGCCCGCTGCCCCTTGGAGAAACATTCACATTCCTCTCTACAAGGGTGGTCACACCCCTCTCTACGAGGGTATTCTAGTATGTCCCTAGAGTATCCAAAACTCAACACTTGGACAGAGGCCAACCTTGGAAAATTTCTCATTCCCCTTCTCTATGAAGGTCTCTTCTCTTTTCCTTCTCTATGAAGGTCTACCTGTGGGATTTCTCTTTCCTTCTTTACGAAGGTATTTTCTCTTTCTCCTTCTCTACGAAGGTCTAGCTATGGGATACAAAAGAATCTCTTGTGGTTCAAAATATTTCCATGGTATAATACCATGCTACCCATCTGCTGGGCACCATCCATCTACTGGATAGATTTCATATTCATCAAAATATCTGGACACCATCCATCTGCTTTTCTAACTGCATCAAATCACGATCCTTCATTTCGAACTCAGAGACATGGCTCCCTCTTGCACCAAACTAATAGCTTCTAGTCATCATCCTTGAAGTTTTCTTCTGTAATATCCTAGGTGCCTTCTTGAGTTCGAATATTTATTTCTTTCTGTCTTCATACTGGATCAACCTGCTCCCTTTGCATCTATAAGAATGGTACTGGAGCAACCTATAGTTACCTGCATCTCATCCACTATATCTGAGTATCCATCTTTTCCTTCCTCTTGAATATTTTTGTTCTGCATCTTTAGGAGTCTCCTGCTCCTATATGAATATCAGATATTGTCTGGTCTTCACTGACTGTCACCATATAATACGTCCTTGTTGTGTTGTCTAACTTCCGCAATTCACAACATAAGTTCTTTCTTCCGAGACTTGTAAAGTTACTTACAATATGCTTTCTTTGTCACTCTCATGAGTGATCATACATGAAATAAATATTTTATCTCTTTATCCTTTTCTTTGATAAGTCAGCATAGACACTAAAATAAAACGAGGTTAATTCACATTCTCACAAAAATCTAACTTGTAATGATAAAGTATTAAAGTAAACAAGATACTAAAAATAAACATGAATACTTATCTTTTGTTTTTGTGTGGGGAGGCTCCATGGACTCCACCATTTGCTATCAACTATCTTCAACTTAAAGTACATAATCCTTAATTTCTACTAAATATTTATTTGAGGGAGGAGATTCCTCTTCCTCTGTCACATGTGCTTGATGATTTCTTTTTCCTTTTCCTTGAGGACAGTCATAGGAAAAATGTCCCAACTTTTGACAGTTGTAGCATCTGATCTTTGAGACATCTCTCTTCTTATCTAGAACTCTTATGGAGTTAGCTTCTTTATTGTTCCTCCTGAAGGAACTTCTTTTGTTCTTTTGAACTGTAAGAGATTCATCTTTATCAACAATTAATATCTTCTATTGGTCTACAAATCTAGATTCTTCGTGTGTGCAATCTGCCCATAACTTATCAAACTTGGGTAACTTGCTTCTTGCACACACTCCTTGTACAAAAGGAATCCAAAATGTTGGAAACCCATTTAGGGTTGTGGTTACAAGTTCTTTGTCACTAATGACATCTCCAATAGCTGTAAGATGATCTCTGATCTGAGGAACTCTCATAAGATAGGATGTGACAGATTCTGAGCTGTCCATCTTCATATTACGAAGTTGATTTCTTAAGGTAAGATTCTGGCTAATGTATTTTCTTTCATATAACTGACTGAGTGCTTCATACATTTGCCTTACTATATGTAGTTCGGATATATGAGGGATCAAGTGATCCTTTACTGAATCTGACATGATTATCTTTGCTTTCTTTTCATTCTTCTTATGCTTGGTCTTTTCCTCTTCTTCATCTGGTTCTGGTACACCCACTGTAACATGTTCTAGGAGATCATTCTCATCTAGGATCATCTGCAACCTATGCTTCCAAGATCTAAAGTTTCTAGATCCTTCCAGCCTGTCTTCTACCCTCATGCTGGTAGCCATTCTTTCTTGCAGTAGAAACCCTAGCCCTCTGGGCTATAGAAATAATAAAAACTTCAAATTTCTTGGATCTGAAAACTGAACTCACCAAAAGATGCACTGGACTGAGGCGAGTATGCTAGTACAGTCAGATTTATGAAAATCCAAATTTTACCCCTTCAAACTTGATTTGCGGATTTCTAGACTGGTGCTTCTAGTTTTCTGGTACTTCTGGTACTCTGGTTTTCTGGTACTTCTGGTACTTTGTGAAAACTAGGATTTCACTTTTTGGGAGATCTAGCCACTGAACATGTGCATTGAAGATGCCAAAATGTTCCTTGAGGTAGGGTGCACCTTTCTAGATGGATTTGGGGCTGAAAACCTTCTTCAATAAAAAGTCCTAATTTTTATGTAGGACAACGGTGACGTTTTTCTTTTTCCTATGAAAGATGCTCTCTTCAGTTTAGCTCTGATACCATGTTAAAGTTTCTGCTATTATTAGGTTACTTTTAATTTACTAGATAACAATAGCAAAGACATGATCACTGAGAGAAACAAAATCACAAGAGTACACAAGCATTTATCCTGGGAAAGCCTCAAGGGGAAGAAAACCCAACAAAAATTCCTTAATATAGATAGCCAATACAATGCCAAGATAATGAACTAGACAACAGAGAATATCCAACACTAAGCAACACGCCTCTCTCTCTTCCTTCTTCCGACAACCAGCAACTGCAGCTTCCTTCAAAACTTGCGCACTAGATGAGTGAGCTGAGTGTGTGTCTAAATGAGGCGCTAGCCTCTCTTATTAATACAATTTTGGCACGTGTGGAAGTGTCTCTTCACCGACAGGGCCGACTTCTTCTTCTGGGTGGTTATAACCACCTTTAATATATTCTGGGGCCTCTTTAATATATTCTGGGGTCGATTTCTTATTTAGCCTATTACAATTAGGGTTTGACCAATCCGCAAAAGGGGATTTGGTATATTACAATGAGGGACATGATCAATACACAAAAGGGGATTGATTTAATCAATAATAAATATATTTTATCTTTATCCACAAAAGGGGATAAGAATATTCTTTGCAGTTACACAATATTTTAATAGGACAATGGTAATAATGAGAGGATGAATAATAACGCTGGTGAGGGCAAGAAAAAAATGTGTAAGGTGAAATTTCCCTGTAAGGTTTGTATAGATGATCATCTTACTCAATTATGCCCCAAACTTGCAGAAGCTGTGAGGCTCTTATCTCTACCACCCACCATGTTGACGAATCGTTTTCCACATAACCAACACATGGCCTCGAGCTCCTCAATTGTCAGAAATGTGGCTGGTGGAAGTCAAAACCACCGACACAAGACGTTGACCATTTGTGTATCAATATAGTCAATTCTCAGGTTAATGTAGCCACTCGGTCATGAAATTACACTTCTTCACAAACTGTACCTGGTCTAGAATCTCCTCTTCCTTCGAAGACACCTTTATAGATCGAAAAACTAGAGCCACCGCCTCGTATTCCGAAAGGAGTACTCAAGTGCTCTACCCACAATCCAAATGCTAGAGCTGCCCAAAATTACTCTATTTTCAAGGACCTGGGTCAAACCCCTTGTTTGATGTTGGCCCTGGAGGTGTTCCAGATGTGTCCTTCACAGAGGAATGCCTTGCTGTTTGTGTTAGGAGCTCTAGACCCCAGTGTCTTGAAAGTTATCAAGTTTGACATCACATATGCGAAGCCTCACTTGCCTTACCATGTGGCATTCCAAATCCATGTGGGTTACTCAAAGTATACCATCAAGCATACAATTGTTGATGAAGGCCCTGCAACATGTGTGATGTCCCTGATCTATTTGAAAGATCTAGGATCTCCAAATATCTCTCAATCTCCGACCATGTTGACTTATTTTGACGGTCGTTCCTTCTGCCCTCATAGTATTCTTCTTGCCTTTCCGGTCCAGTTAGGTGGGAAGACGGTAGAGGTGGATGTCGAGGTGGTTGATGTACCCCTCGATTATAACTTGTTACTAGGACACAATTGGACTTATGCTATGACTGTCGTCGTATCATCCGTCTTCCACACTCTTTGTTTTCCTCATGATGGGAAGATCATGATGATCGACCAATTATTCTTTGCGTATGCTATCCCTAGTGCATCAGTTGGACCATCGATCCCCATGGTCGACAATTCTCAGCCAAAAACTGAGAATATCAGTGTCAGAATGTATTCATCCCTTATGGGTACCTTCGACTTCATGGCACCGATTCACCATGTTTACGCCATGTCCAGTAGGCCCATTTCGGCAGAGAGGTCTGTTCCTTTCTGCACTTCCTATTTTAACGATCCTTGGACCATGCCTTCTTTGACTTCCTCTTGTGAAGGTCAGTCGCATGCTGGAATGGTCATGCCACTATCGGCAACAGAGATAGCATATCAAGCTGTTCTTGACTCTTTCGCTGATCCCGATCCTATTACCTTGCCAATGGACGAGGAGGATCTTGTTCTTAAGCCCATGTGGGCCACTTCATCATCTTGTTCACATGACTACCTCAATGATACTTCACCCTCAGATGAAGCTATAATAGAAGCCATGAATGGTTCTGAAAAACCTTGGGATGATATGCATAATCTCTCTTATTTGCTCCCAGAGCTTGCTAAAATCGAATAACATGACTTTCAATCTACTTTGAGTGAGATATTCGGTCACGCCGTAGTTCCACTTGATACGCACGACATTTATGTCGAAGGAAATACAACGAGTATCTCTCCTACCGTCATGATCGTTATCTCTCATACCCCTGGCAAGAGTGAAAATGTACACATCGATGCAGATTGTTCTCTAGAAGAAATCCTAATCTACATCGAGCTCTTCAAGGAATTCTGAGATGTATTTTCTTATTCATATGAAGAGATGCCAGGAATTGAAACTCGAATTGTCGAGCATGAGATTAGAAATTATCCGGATGCTAAGATTGTTCGACAACATATCAGAGTTGTCAATCCTCAGAAGGCCCTTGCTATTAAGGCATAGGTAGAGAAACTTCTTAATGCTGGCTTTATCTACCCGGTTCCCTTGACTGAATGGGTATCCAATCCCATTCCTATGAATAAGAAGAAAGGAACCATTCGTGTATGCATGGATTTTCGTGACCTGAACATAGCGTGTCCTAAAGACAACTTCCCGAAACCTTTCATCAATCAGATTCTCAACGAGTGTGCGAGAAGTGAAGTTTTTTCTTTCATGGACAGATTTTTAGGGTATAACCAAATTCAAATTAAACCTGAGGATCAACACAAGACGACATTTATTTGTCCTTGGGTTACTTTCACATATCGGAAGATGCCTTTCAGCCTTAAAAACGTCGAAGAAACCTTCCAACATGCTATGACCTTCACATTCCATGATCTTAAGCATATAATTGAAGCTTATCTTAATGATCTTGCTGCTCACTCTCCTAAGAGAGTGTATCACCCTAATCACCTTCGGCTAGTTTTCAAAAGATGTCATCATTATAGAATCCAGTTGAACCCTCATAAATGTATCTTTTGCGTTAGGTCTGGACGTCTTTTGGGATTTTTAGTCTCTTAGACCGAGATCATGGTATATCCGTTAAAGGTTGAGGCAATATTTCGATTGCCTCCCTCGTGCACTATTAGACAACTTCAAGGTTTAAAGGGGAAAGCTAACTTTTTACGTCGGTTTATAGTTAACTATGCCAATATTACTGAGGGTTTCATGCGTCTTTTGAATAAGGATACTCGTTTTATCTGGGATGAGCGATCTTAGGAATCCTTCGATGCTTTGAAGAAATAATTGGTATCAACACTTTTGCTGAAGTCTCCTGACTACAATAGGGATTACTTGCTTTATGTCACCGCGCCTGAAGAGACGATTGGTATGGTTTTGGTTCAGGAGGATGATGAGTTCCATGAGCATGTCATCTAATATCTTAGTTGAAGTTTGAAAAACTACTGTGGTTGTTGATGTCAATCCATTTAAATACGTCCTTGCCAGGTGTATCATAGGGGGGAAATACAATAAATTGATTGTCATTTTACAAGAATTTGATCTCGATTTCGCTTATGCGAAATCCAAGAAATCACTAGTCTTTGCAGAGTTAATATCCGACTTCCAACGATTGGACGAGGATGTCATTCATGTCGATTCTTTTTCATATGAACACATTTTCCTTGTCTCGTCGTTCGACCACTGGTATGAATACATTGTTCTCTATATTCAAACTTTGAATTTCCCTCAGGATCTCTCGCGAGATGACTGACAACGTGTATGATACCAAGCTAAGAATTATATTATCTTTGGAGACACTTTGTATTGTCGAGGAATAGACAATATCCTGTGTCATTGTTTAACTCATGAAGAAGCTGAGTCAGTTCTAAATGATTTCCACAGTGGGGCTTGTGGTGGACATCTATCTGAGCTTGCGAAAACGAAAAAAATTTCGCGAGCCGGTTATTTCTGGTCATCTATATTTAAAGATTGCATTGAAGTGGTTAAGAAGTGTCATCCCTACTAGGTGTTCACTCAGAAAATGTTCTCGCATCCAACCCCTCTCCATCCGGTCATTACCATCGGTCCCTTCACCAAGTGGGGGGTGGACTTTGTAGATCGAAACCCAACTTCAGCTGAGGGGCATCAACACATTATTGTGGCCGTAGACTACTTTAATAAGTGGGATAAGGCCATGCCTACAGTTAAATCCTGTGGAATACTATTGCCTTCCTTGTATTCAATCAAATTATTGCCAGGTTTAGAATCTCGAGTGAGATTGTCATTGATCATGGCAGTCACTTTCAGAACAAAATGATGGAAGAGATAGCATCCAAGCTGGGTTTAATCATGGTCATTCTTCCCCTTAATAACCCGAGGAAAATGGATAGGTAGAGGCCATCAACAAGTCTGCCAAGACCATTTTGCAAGACATTGCCATCCAAAAAAAATCTCACTGGCATATTATGCTATATCCCGCAGTCTGGGCATACCGAACCTCAATCAAGACTGCCACCGTATTTTCTCCTTTCTAGTTAGTACACGGTGTGGAGTCTATATTACCTATTGAATGCGAAATCCATTCTCTTAGATTGGTAGTCGCACTCCTCCCTGACACTTTCGATCTCAAGCGATGCCTCGTACACCTAGAGAGTCTCGACGAGCAGCGTCAAGATGCCTCTACGACTATCGAGGAAAATAAAATATGTGTCAAGGTCCAATACGACAAGTCTGTCTATCCTCGATTTTACGATGAGGGTGACTTGGTCCTTTTATATGATCAAACCAAAGAACCACTGGGGGAAGGCAAGTTCAAACCCATGTGGCACGGTCCCTATATCGTGTGATGTGTTTTAGAAAAAGGATCCTATGAGTTAGAAGATTATGAAGGGAACATGTTGGCCGAGCCCAGGAATGGGATCTACTTGAAAATATATTACACTTGATCCCTAAGCTTGGGCATAACTATTTGTATACTAATGTAATTTAGTGTATATATCTTTACCCTTTCTTTTTCGTCTTCAACTTGCTTATCGAGTTTTCCCTTGGTTGGAAAATGTCAGCGAAATCTTCGGTCTACTTAGGATTCATAGATGGAGCCATCCATCATACACATGACTTGGCTTATGCCGCTTGGGTGGTTTACTCACCCAGGGTATACTTGTGTCTTCAGGTGGCGTATGCCTAGGGCCATCCATGAATAATGTGGCTGAATATAGCGTCGTTACAGAACTTTTACGCGATGCCATTTCACATGGTATTATGTATTTGGAGGTTCACCTAGATTTCCAGTTAGTAGTATGTCAGTTGAATGACAATTACCATGTGCACGATCCTACATTACTCTGACAATTCCTACGGGTACGCCATTTAGAGCGACATTTTGATTTTATTACTTATCATCACATACCTAGGAGTTCTAATTATGTATCTGATGCTTATGCTAATTTCATTTTAGATTGGCATTTGTCACACAACCAAAGCAAATAAAACAATCTCATCAATGTACACATTGTAATATAAGTAAATTTGAAGAACCATGTTTTATATATATTTCAAAAAATATGATGCTTATAGTACAAAATTGGGGCCAACACCCTCAATACACATATATAGTCAATAATAAAAAATCCATGACATCTACGCTTGTGGCGCCGAATGTGTGTCATGATAAAAAAATACGGAATTTGTGAGACACCGAAAGAGTCACACCCAAGCTCTGGGCACACCAACTACTTGCTGTTGCATGGCCTCCGACAAGTCCTCTACCTGAACCATCAGAATCCTACGTGTCAAACGAGACAGGTTTCCCTACACATTTTGAAGGACTCTCTCTGCTTCTCGTTCCGCCGCCTCATCTCCCCGGTGCCTCCGACGATGTCGTGGAATCCCGTCCGACCATCATGGACCTATGTCTGCGTCACACAAGTGTCTAGTTAGTACTCAAACGTCATCCAAAAATATTTTTGTTTTCCTATACAAAAATACAAAAAAAATGAAGTATTTAAAATTTTTGACATACTTATGTCCCCGTAGGCGGCCCCTGGTGGCAATGGCATGTCAGGTTCCCCTCTGAAGTTGATCCCTGCATAGGGGTAGTCATCCAGAGAAATGACCTGTCGTCTCCACCAGTAAAAAAAATCATCGTTGTAGGGTGTGGGCACCCTACCTCCCCCCTTCTGTATCATTACCTCGGTCCACCATGCCATGGCTAGATCACGAGGTCCTCAAGGAATGATATCGACTCTAGGTCCCAAACCCGGAACCCACTTGAAGAAAAAGCTACATAAGATAGATGTAAACCTGAAGTTTCTCTTGTCACCCTATTTTCATTCTTTCAACTAGATCTTCATATTAGCCAGTAGTGAGGTGGACCAAATGTACACCATGGGTCTCAAATACTCTCCAAAATAGAACATGAGCGACTTCGATGCTTGGTGCAATGAAGCCGATCCTATGATTCGGGTCAAAACGAGGACAACAATCTTGAGGCTTAGATTTTTTATCGATCAGATGGGGAGTTGAATCCCGACCTTCTTGATCCCTACTATACAGTGAGAATCTATGTACTCTTCTATCTTCATACCACTCCCAACCCCCCAGGCTTTGAGGTTCACCACCTCGATCCAACACGAAAAACCTGTCAAGAAGTAGATATCCTCGATTTCAATCCTTAATGGTTTCCCATCAAGGTTGAATCTCTCACTGTTTGGATCCCAGTAATCCACAAGAAACTGTAGCAACCTCACTTGGGCCCTCATCCCTTTGAGTGCCCAAAATTTGTACAACCCACATCTTTTCAAGGCCATTTGGGCCCCCAGATCTCTTTCCACAACATCTACCTCCTCATGTTCCCTTTCCCTCCATTCTAGCACCATCCTGCCAGAGAAACATCAATTTTTGAGTTAGAAACCATCAAAAACCTTGTTTACTGACTTGTACGTGGGTTGCATCATTCACATTCGCATATAGGGCCAAGTATACACAGTCTGTATTTTACACAGTCACATATAACCTTGCGTATACACGACCTGATGAATGGCAGGTCACGTACACCTAAATACCTAATTTGCGCCTTAAATAACTCAAAATTTGAAACCTAAATAAAAAATGTCATCCACTAGAAAGGAGGAGGAGGGGAAGAGGAATTACCTGGTCTAGACGGTCTCTGATTCCGTCACTCGACGCTCCCACAATCACTAGTTGAAGATCGGAGGTAATTTGGTCCAAATTTCACTATTTGGGTGAAAAAGTCAAATGACATAGTAAAATTTGGTTTTTGTTACTATTTATAGCAGTTTTTACCCACTTTACATAGTTTCAGATTGTATTATTTCCTAATGGACTAATACAACAATGTATTGAGTTGGTTTTTTTAGTTTTCGCCAGGGATTCTTGCGGTTTTTAGCGTTATGTTGATCGTTCGTAACTACAGACAGGTATTTTCGCTACCCAACATATAGGATATGTATCAATTCCATCATGTACACTCACATTGTCCTATAACTTCCAGTCACATGCCTTAGGTACAAACCCATTTTTTAGTGACACAAAACCCCCCATCTGCTACAAGACATGTCATTATCAAATGGTAGAGACTTACTAAACATGGGTACCCTAGTTAGATCCTCTGCTCCATTTAGTGCCTATGCAAAGATTTTTTCCGTAGGACCGGGAGCCCCTTATAGCTAATATATGAATTTATGTTGAGCCTCATTTCTCATTCATAAATAGGATGACCTATTCTTAGAGGAGTCCTAACCGAGTTTGATTTAAGCTCTTTTCTGACTCGTTTTCAAAAAACAAAAATATTGTCAAGTGAACTTGTCTCTTTAACACTCGTAAATTGGATTTGAAAGGACATCTATTTGGTACAATTTTATCCCTTTTTCACACCAAGTAGACTAAGATTATGAAAAATGACATTTTTTGGCATTAAGTTATGATTGCATCTCTTGCCCTTGCTTACAGTATTGAGCTTATAGCCAGTTCTCGCTTTGTGTTATAAACCGTTTGCCTCAACGGTTTTGCATCCTCAACCAAGCAGAGCTTCATTTATATCCTTTGCAACTTGACACCCTATACCCAGGAGGGAACATTCCCCTGAGTGTCCATCTCCTGCATGCCCCTTATTGCATTGAGCATAGGTATGTTCCACTGCTGGAACTAGTTTTTCTTACTTGGGACACTCATTTCCTCCTCTGTATCATAGCATTCATTTGACTATGAAAAAAAAAAAGAAGACAAGCGAGAAGGGAGTATTACCTTGTATTGACAGTAGTCATGTCACCTTTGAATGTAACACAAAGTTATTAAGTCCACTTGTCATCATAATTTTGGGTTTAGCATGGCCTTAGGAAGCTGAGCTTGTTACAGAGAGTTTTATCCCCTGACTGGTTACTCTTCCAGTCCCTATGGAGAGTTTGATTGATGCCTCCTGCATCTCATGGTTTCATCATTGAGTCTATGCTGCCAGAGTCTTTGATATGTCTCATGCTCTTGTTCAAAGGATGTCTATCAAACTTTGTCAGCCATTCCTCAGAACTCTTGACTTTGCATGTTAGCTATACCCTCAATTTGTCTTAGAATCACATGAAGCTGTAGTCCTATTACGCACCATGGTCCTACTTTCCTCATTGGTAGGTAACCTTAAACCCAACAATTGACATTTCATCATTGGTCATTGACTGGGTGGTTTCCCTTGTGTTCGACGACAATACATCTATTCACACATTGGGATTAGTGTAGTGTCTTGGATTCCATTAGACTTATTGGTGGTTTCCTCTCCTTTGTCAACAATTTTACTCATTGGTTTCTATTCAAAGGGTCTTTTTCGTGTACCGCTTGCACTTGGCACACACGAAAGATGCACAGGGTCGTTGGTTCGTGAACATGTTCTTCGTTCGATTTCCTCCAAATCATCAAGCTCCTGCTTTGTACCTCGTAGTGACTGATGAGAGATGCCTCAATGCTCCCCTTTTAGTGGGTCTCCTTCCATCGAATTTAGCTCATCTATTCTAGAAATGAGACCTAGAGTCCTATGAGTACCTAGAGGCTTGCAACCATTAGTGGCAGGTTCTCTTGCCATCGATATTTGGGAATACATCAATGTCTCCTGATCGATGGATTCTTCAAGGGTTCGATCTCGACTCCTTTATTCACACTTGTAAGAATGTACTCAGTGCCTTGATACCTACTTTCATCATCAATAGGCTGTCTCGCATTTGTTAACGATATACCTTAATGACAGGTAATCAAACAAAGTCTCATTGTGTTCAACCTCAACTCCTATATTCACACGATGTAGAATTGCACCTTTGAATGATTGTATAGAATACTTGAAGACATTAGTATGTGGCCACAACTTTCCTAAGCTGTTGCTTCCTTTTCATTGGAACAATACCTATGTGGCTTCAATGATCATGGGAGATCAGATTGCACTCCATTGTATACAGATATCTTCAGATTGATTTTGAGACTGGTTCTACTGGGCCTTGTTTGTGACTATGACAACTTTTGGCATGTAACCACATTTGTGTTTTACTATTCATGGCCACTGACAGTTGTTTGGTATATTTTCACATAAATCTGCAGTGTAATTCAAATTGGCAGCCATGTATGCAAAGTCAATACAAATTGTAATAAGAAACTAGTTCTTCCAACTGGGTCTCCATTACTCCACTTCTGGGTTTTTTAATGTATTTCAGCCATCACATATATTCCTCTGACCTCGCACATTAGGGGGCATCTGTTATAGCAAGATTTGCCTCACCCCATGAAATCTTGCACAAAAGGCCTTTTTCCATTTCCCTATGTAGACTTGTAATCCATTTTTGCAAATCCTAGAGCTAAAAATACAATTTTTTCCACATATACGAACCTTGCCTACTATACAACATGCGTATACGCAGGTTGCACCACTACAATCGCGTACATTGAGAAATGTTCCCAAAATTGAAAAATAGTGTCGGGATTCCATGTCACGAAAGGGGATCAATGATCCTTGGCCTTCCATATACTGGAAACGTTCTGACTTGGCCCTTCAGTTCCACTTGAAGGCTATAAATGGGCCAATTTCGAGCTATGGAAAAGAGGAGAAAAAATTCAATTTTGAGAGAAAAGTTACTTTGGAGGAATTATTCACATCACATTGAGTCTGCATCCCTTTTTCCTTTAATTCTGAACACAATGTTCAACCCCCAAGCTCTTCCCTTATTGATTGAGAACTTTATCGTCTCTCTTATATGAGCTTGCCTTTGGTAGAGGATTGAAGTGGTGGAGGCCCAGCTGGAAGGAGCTTAGTTTCTCAGTTCTGAATTGTGCCGACACGAAAGTCTGTAACTTATTCACTTCTGCTGATTATATCTTAATAGAAATACTCTTTTCTCGTCCAATTGATATCTTGCAAATATTTGAATTATTATTTCATGGGCGTATTTGTTATGAATGTTGATGGATTATGCTATTAAATGTGCTAACATCATATATTATCACAATATGATTGCGTTGCTTGGTTGTTGAGGACTATTTGTAGGTGTATTTATTTAGGTCAAGTGCTCAACGACGGACTTCATTGAACGTCTGAACGAGGTAGGCCTTTTATCTTGTCTTTCTACCATATTTGTTTATATAGCATACTTGAGAATATAGTTGATTATTACAGTCATTTCCGTCTGTTGTGGTTTACCCCTATATATAGAGAGATTTTCCTCGTAACAATGTGGGCCCGCAAGAACAAAAGGACTGGATGGTGAACAATACTTCATGCTACTCATTGATGACTACACCAGAATGACCTGGGTTTGCTTCCTCATTAAAAAGTCATAAGATTTCAAATTTTTCAAGGTATTCAAAGAACTGGTTGAAAATGAAACTGATTTGAAAATCAATGCTTAAGATCAGATAATGGAGGTGGGTTTAATTCAAATAAATTCAACGAATTCCGTGAAGAATACAGAATAAAAATACAATTCTCAACATCTAGAACACCTCAACAAAATGGGGTTGCTGAAAGGAAAAACAAAATTGTACAAGAAATGGCCAGAACCATGTTGAATGACTCCAAGCTAAGTGATATCTTTTGGGTACAATCAATGCATACAACCGTTCATATCTTGAACACATGATTGATCAAAAGTAATAGTGATAAGACTCCATATGAGTTATGGAAAGGAAGATCGACCAATGCCAAGCACTTTAGAGTGTTTGGAAGTAAGTGTTACATAAAAAGGGATGACAAGAAGATTGGAAAATTTGTCTCCCAGGTGGACGAAGACATATTTGTTGGGTACTCATGCAAAATCAAAGCATATAAGTGATACAATATAAGACTCAACAAGATAGTGGAAAACATCAATGTAAAAGTTGATGAAACGAACTTGCTAAATACCACGAAGGAAAGTAAAAATTCAAACATCTTTGAAGAACATGAAAATGAAGAACTAAAAAAAGAATAAGAGGAAGAAGAATAGAATCAACAAGAAGAGAATCAACCGTAAGTATAACAAGAAAAAAAAAACTAGCAAGAGTTTCATACACCTAACCATCGGGTTCAAAATAATCATCCACTAGAACAAATAATTGGAGATAGAAGTGTTGGAGTAGAAACTAGAAGAAGAAGGAAAGGACAAACATTTGAACAATGAAATTTTTCATTATTGTCCACAGTTGAATCAAGTAACTTTGAGGAATCCATAAATGATGAACATTGGATCAAGTCTATGGAAGAAGAAATAAATCAAATAGAGAATAATGAGACATGAGAACTAGTTCCAAGACCAAAGGACAAAAATTTGATTGGGACAAAACATGTCTTCTGAAATAAGCTAAACAAAGATGGACAGGTAATAAAAAACAAAGCAATACTAGTGTGCAATGGATATGCTCAAGTTGAAGGAATATATTTTGAAGAAACCTTTGCTCTCATGGAAATCAATGAACTATTATTCTCAAGGAAATGGCTTGGATGAATCTACAAATAAGACTTTGATCCAAGTTCTCAAGAAAATGATTAATCTTAATCAAAGAAATCAGAATTTGAAATTGATAGATGCATTATAGGAAAGCAGATTAACACCAAATGATAGTATTGGAAACTCCCCATATACATTGGTATATGGAAAAGAAGCAAGAATGCCTATCAATTTGGAACTGAATTCTTTGACATATGCTATGAACATCGAAGATGTAGACGAAGTTTCTCCTTTACACAAAAGATACAATTAGCCGATGAAATTGGAGGAACAACGAATTAAAGCATTAAATAAAATGAGCCAGAGACAACATACCATCAAGAAATATTTTGATCAACTGGTACTATTATGGAACAAAGCAAAGGAAAATCCTTCTCTACATACAAAATTCAAGGCGTTATGGATCGATCCATATACTATTGAAAAAATCTCGGGTTATAAATCTTATTTACTCAAAGACATGAATGGGATAGTGAATATATTTCCAATCAATGGACAACATATCAAGAGTTTCTTTTCCTGATCAATCTTGCTCTCACATGTGCATAGTTTTAATCCTTTTTCTTTTGTAAATTTTCTGTTATTTTATATTTTATTTTCTTACATTGAATCCATGCCCAATAGGAGAGATTCTGGATTCTTTAGTAACCCACATGGAGTTACTATCCCACAATTGGAGCCAATTGTTGACTTTTATTTTTACCTTTTCTTTACTTAGAAAATTTTCAATCCATTGAAAGGTCCATAACCTTCCTCATCAAGTTCCGTGTTACAAAAAATACACTTGTATTCTCCATCGCACCTGTATTGCACCATGACGTAGCCATTTCTTAAGTTCTCTTGGAACAACGGGTTCACGAGTTGGTATCATCATTCTCATTCAAGTCCTCTCTTCTGCCATCATCAAAATGCACTTTATGTTCTGTGACCCTCATATTACTCTACACTTAGAATATTTTCAAAGTTTCTTACCATGATGGGTTCACGGATTGGTGGAATCACGTGTTCATGTTTCCCTATTTCATTTTCTTGTGTTCTAATAGTCCGACCAATTGATGACCATACTTAGTCATTTTCAAAATTTGCTCTCGACTCCCTTGATAGATCAATACTTAACCAATTTTCAATATCACCATAGGTTTGTGGGTTGGCATGTTCATTTTTGTTTCTTCACCTTTTGATATCTACATCTGGTCCTCCACCGTATTACATATATTACTTTTCACTTTCCCTAAGATTTATTTAATGCTAATCTTACAGAGGACAATATTTAATTAATTTTTGAAAAGGCCGTTATTAATGGCATACTTCTTGAGGTAATCCTTCGTTCAATCCACATTAACTCTTCCATCAAAAAAGGAGCTACGAGTTATATTATCAAAAGGGGATTTACTTTGAAATTAATGTTTCAAAGTGAATACGCAAAACTCCGCCAACTTTCAAATAACATAACCGTGAAATGAAAAGAACACTTATGTGGGGATACTTTGAATTTATTCGAGCGAGAGGACCAGAGGTTCCAGTGGCTGAGGTCTTACTGATATTATTCATTGCTACAACTACCTGAAAGGAACAAGAGTATAATCTGGACATCATGCATCACTTCGGCAAGGTGTGTAGCAGAGGTTTTTGACTCCATGGAAATTGTTTCTAGGTGTGTCAATAAGTGTGAACATAATCAGAGAGTGATTCAACTTCAAGGAGAATCTCCTGTTTCCTTGTCGCCATCAATTTTCAGAAGGATGTTAAAGCTTCCCCATCCAACCATCACATTCAAAGGGGAGGAAGCTAGACAAGTTATTAAGGAAATAAATTTTGGACTTGAACTCTTGCAGGAATACCTTGAAGATCCTACCATAATGCGAGAGGATTTATCGAATATTCAGGCCAATTCGCTCAAAAATGCTTATAAAGACATTTTATGGCTCTATACCAAAATTAGAGGACAAGAGTCAACAACGAAAATTCCTCGGTTATCCCTTAACATTTTATATTTTACAGTTCACGAGAAGGAAATCTTTGACTGGACGAAGATAATTTCCATAGAAATTTCCTCACAATTAGGAAATTTAAGAGAAAATAAAATGTTCTACATGTCTTCATATTTGATATTTGCTATCACTTATTGTCATGTTTTTAAAGGTTTGAGTATCAAAAGGAGGGTTGACTATAAAATTGATCTAGTACCAATGTGGTATCAATCCCTCTTGAGACAAAAGGTTACTTATCATTTTTATGAAGTTTTAATGGATTTGTTTATGTTTTCAAGAAACTCATATTTGGTCCAAAAACATCTAGATTATCCCTGAAAGCATAAAAATTTCTAGATAAAAAAGGGAGTTATGAGAAAATGGAGAATTATAGTGTGGTAAGAATATATTGTTCTTGATAGAAGCCCTTTTATCTTTCCTATTATGTTTCAGATAAAATGTTTGTCATAGAGATTGCTAGACAATATGGATTCTGGGTACATTTCTTCCATGAAAAATGGAAAAAGTAGTTTATTTCAATGCCATGGAGAATTGGGAAAATTTTATTAAGAGGTGTTTCTTAAATTGATGAATTCACAATTCAGTGGGATCAATACAACTTGAAATTTGCAAATGAAATCACGGGTTTTGACCCAAATCATGTTTTCATGGACCACATGATGTATGGTGGATACAATACTTCACTTTCTAATACATTTTGTTTGATGAAGAAGAAGGTGATAGTCAAGACCCACCAGAACCAATTGGCGAAAGGAAAATGAAAGACATCGAAACGGTTGTGAGTACTATAGATAAGCATAAACAAAGAAGAAAAGTGACAAGTGAAAGAATTGCTCATTCACAAAGTGTATCACAAAAAAACGTCCTACCAAAGAAAATTTCTTAGCCATTAACACCACACCAAAAGAAATATTCTACCAGTAATTCCGATGATGGGGCTGACCAAAATCATCCAAGAAAAAAATTGGAGAAATATCGTAAACTTCAGGTCAAAATAAAAAGGAAAGGTACTCAATGAGAGGAATAAAATATCATACCTGAAGGAGAAGTTTTGCTTCAAGATATGGATTTGAATATTAATATTAAATATATTGATTTCTAGGATGATGAACATAGACTACAGGAAAGCAGGGAAGTTGCAGCCGAAATTGCAACTCAAGAACAAACCTTTTGAGAAGATGAATCTTTTATAGTACAAAATGCCTTGTTTGATAGAATCTCTAAAAAAATAATTTTAGAGAAAATACATTCAAAGAATAAAAGAGAATCTAAATCAAAATTCGATTTCAAAGGCGTACCCCCTTCCAGAATTGCCATAATTCATAAAGCTATGAGAGATGCTCTAGAAGTATTGGTGGATGACATGGAGGTCAAAAATATAATTCTCAAGGAAAGGGTCAAGGAATTAGAACAAACTCTAATTCCACCCCCTATATTTTCTACCCCAGTTTCAGCGGTCTAACCCTGGCAGAGCCTTGATAAAACCCCAGAATTGAGTCTGAAATTGAAGGGAACAACGAGTTTACTTGCTGCAATAATGCACTACAATGGAGAAAATATTAAAAAGAGAACGTCTCTCATTTCAGAGACATGGGATTTAGCAAGTAGATTTGTCTCCCTTGGTTCTAGAATTTAAAATTCCAGAGAATTTTTACAAGCTGACTTGAGAAATGACGATGTTTTTTATAAGGATTCCATTATTATATTTAGTTTGAAGCTGAAAGGAAAAGAGGCATATTTTCCCTCCCCTACCCGCATGAAACAACTAAAGGCGTGATGGATGAAAATAATTAATACATTAAAATAATTATTAGATGATCTGGATATCCCAAGTGTAAAAAAGAGTGAAGCTTATTTCAAGATAATGAGATTATACCTTGCAGGAACTACTGGTGAAGTACAATATCCCAAACTTGTTTCAAATAATATTCTCTTGACAAGGAAACAATTTGAGGAACTTGTAGAAATGTTGAAAGGTATATCAACGGAGAAGTTCAACAATATGATCGAGTACACAGAGAAAGGAATTGAAAGTTGGCTCGTGTAATATATAAATAAAAATGAAGATATTGAAATTACATTGCAACAACTTTCAATTGATTATAGGGAATTAGAAAGTACAATGTTAGACATAAGGGTCAAACAAGAGGTAATCATTGCTCCAATGCGTGAATATATTGAAAATTGGTTAAAGTTGGCCTTAATCAAGATTACTGAAGAATATCAAATGTAAGCAGTTGGTACTGGTGAAGAAACTTTCACCAGAGAAAATATAAGAGAAACAATGACCCAAAAATGAGTGAGAGATTCCATCATAGTAAGTGCAAATTGATCACATCCTTATCCCTTTCTCCTCCACTTTCAAAATTCATCCAGTTATATTTTGTTTATCCCAAGGAGAATATAACCGATTTCTGATCGCTCCCTTCTTTTATCTTTTCAGGTCTTGCATTGTTCCTGCCCCATTCCAACTCTGTTCCTGCTCTTTTCTTATTTCATTTCTTTATTTAATGGTTCATGGGATCCAAGCCCATTCCATATTTGGACAAATGCCTTTTATTTTCATAAGAATATTAAAGACTATTTTATTTTTGAGAAAACTCTAGAGAACTACTCCGGGGTTAATTTTAATTGTATCTTTGAACTCTGAGCATTTAAGTATAAGATATTTGAAATTAAACTATCAAATCCTATTTTTATTTTAATGAAAAGACTCTTTTAAAGTTCTTTGATATATGGGCCCTTCATCTTTCTTTCCTTGAATATGATAAAAAATATTTGAAACTATGATGGATGTGAGATTCATGTTATATTTCTTATAGTTATTTTCTTGTATCATATTTTTGCAAATTTATTAGTTTATGAGTGAAGGTTCATGGTCCATTTCTCAAGAATTCTTGATGCATGTATATTCTTTTAAATAATTCTATTTATTTGAATGATAAAGATTTGGAGTTTGCTTTTTAGTGCTCTCTCATTTTAATATTGATGTCCCAAGATATTCAAAGATAAATATTTAAAGAATTCAAAGAGGAGTATTGCATCTATAAAAAAGAAAGGCATTTTTAAATCCTCACGAGGTTTCTGTTTTGATATTAACTGATTATGGTGGCTATTACATACATTGAAGGATGCTGGTGAGGCTCCTAGGAGTTCAGTCAGAGAGTGCAGGCCTCCAAATAAGTTTTCGAACTATATGGCACTTATGATTAACATCATTGATGCTGAGACTTCTAGTTTTGAGGAAGCAACATATCATCAGGTATGGCGAGATGCCATGATAGAGGAGTACAAGTATCTATTATGAAGAATGATGTTTGGGACATAGTGCCAAGACCAGAGGGGAGTGATTTCTAGATCAATCATGTTGTAGATGGTAGCATTGAGAAGTTCAAGGCAAGTTTTGTGGCGAGAGGATTCTCCAAAAAAGAGGGAGTGGACTATGAGGATAATTTTTCTCTAGTCATCAAGTATGATTTTATTCGAGCTATTATTTATATTGCTTCAGTTACGAGGTGGATGATACATTAGATGGATTTGAAAACAAGCTTCTTCAATTGGATTTTTGAGGATGAAGTATACATAGAGAAACCTCAGGGATTTGAGGTACATGGGAGGGAGACTCATGTGTGTAAGCTTAAGAAAGCCTTGTATGGACTCAAACAAGCACCCATGGCATGGTATTTCAGGATTGATGGATACTTGTAGAGCATGGGATTTATGAAGAGTGAGGGGGATACTAACTTGTAATTCATACTTGTTGGAGAGGATCCACTCATTGTGGTTATGTACGTAGATTATTTGTTTCTCACGGGTGTAGAGGAACTTATTGCAGGGTGCATAGAAGATTTATCTAGTGAGTTTGAGATGAAGGAATTTGGATTTATGCTTTATTTCTTGGGGTTAGAGGTATGTCAGGTTTCAGGAGAGATCTTCCTTGGTCAATGGAAGTACATATTTGAGATCTTGAGGAGATTTAGGATGGAGGAATATAAAATGATGGTTTCACCTATGGTTACCAATCTGAAGAAGGAGATCAATTCAGATTCAAAGTTGGTGGATCCCATTATACACAAGTAGTTGATAGGGTCCTTGATGTATTTGGTCAACACCAGGCTAGATATTTGTTTTGCTGTGAACACCTTGAGTCAATTCATGGTGGAGCCGAGGCAAGTGCATTGGATCATAGTGAAACATGTGCTCAAGTACTTAAGATGTACAATGGAGTATGGATTGAGGTATATTGGAGGAGATGGAGTGGATTTGCAAAGATATATAGACTCAAATTGGGCAGGGAGTGAAGTATATAGAAAGAGCACCTCAGGGTGTTGCTTCAACTTGGGATCAACAATGATTACTTGGTTCAATAGGAAGCATATTTTTGTATCACTCAGTTCAGTAGAGGTAGAGTATATGGAAGGGAGTATGGCTAGCGGTGAAGCCATTTGGCTTCACAAATTGCTTGTAGATTTATTTGATCAGGAGTTGGAGCCTACGAAAATATACTGCGATAATTAGAGTTGTATCAAACTCTCAGAGAATCTAGTATTCCATGATAGGTCCAAGCATATTGATATCATATACCACTTCATTCAGGATAAGATCAAGAAGGGGGCAATAAAGGTTCAATATATTTCCATAGATGAGAAGGTTGCAAATATTCTAACCAAACCCTTGGTTAAAGGGAAGTTTGTGTTCTTCAGAGACAAACTTGTAGTGGTGCAAAATACCTTCCTTACTAAGAGGGAGTGTTGATGCATGGTAACATCAGATAGGTATTTCCACACAGGTCTATGTGTCTAGATGTGTGGAAAGGAATTACTAAAGTAAAGTGCTTTTGTTAATTAGTTGAGTTATTTATTTAAATGCTAATTGTAATTAGCATTTAATATTCTCCTTTGATCTCAAGTGAGGTGAGAAGTAATCTCAACCGTTAATCACTTTGGAGATTAGGGTTAGGTTATAACCCTAAATTATAAAATCAAGGCTAGGGTAAAGGAGAAGACACTTGATACTTGAAAGAACTTGTGTTGAGAGAGTATAAACATAGAGGGTTGGATAATGAAGGACTGTGATTCAAGGAGATCTTGGATAGATAGATAAGTAATTCAATCTAGAGATCAGATTAGGGAGAAGAGAGAACAGAGGCAACCACAAGTGGGTTTCAATAGAGCGAAGCCACAAGAAAGGTTATCTCCATACAAAGTTTGTTGTATAGTCTTTTCAATCATGTATGTGGGTCAAAGTGGAGACAAGTGCGTATATGAAGATGTGCTTAAGGGAAGACACATATACCTTGAAAAGCATACATATATGGGTAGTATGGCAGGTCAGACTTTGCCAAGTTTTTCAGTAGTTTTATTTCTCTCAGTAGGCCATTATCCTTGTTACGGGAGCTCTGATTTTAGCATAAAAAAATCATTCTCAACACTAGTTTTCCCTCTGGGGTTTTCTAGGGGTGTCTACCCAAAAATATTGGTGTTTATGTGTGCATGATTTGGTTTCCAATTTTTCTTCCGCTAGATTTATTTTGAGTTGAATATTCCAACAATGTATTTTTGTTTTGTGAGTTACTAATATGATTTGCAGTAAGTAAAACACTAGATAACATGATACCTAGGTGCTAGAGTAAGGTGATTTCAATAGGAGTAACATCACAAATACATTTATCTTCAAACTTATGAATAAAACATTTTTACAATGGATATGTTCTTACATTTGTGCCCATACCTATCTTCTTTTAGTGGTGAGATTTTGGTCCCCACCCAATATTACATTTCCTTCTATAAGGACAGAGAATAAATTGTCCCATAAATCCTTTCTATCCTTATAAAGGCCATATAGGTTGATGATAGAAAAGGAATTCCCTAATTCTTTTAACCACAATTTTGTTAGCAGTTCTACATTAAGAACACGATAATTAATGAGGTTCTAGGAATTGTTCCACCCTATTAATAACCTCCTAGATCTCCCATTTGAATCTATATAAATAAATTTCCAATCTTTTAGGAAAGATGATAAAATTCCTTCATATTTTACCCTTCGTACAAAGTCTCTTGGATCAAAATCATCTATGGTTTGACTTAAACAATCAATCTCTTGAGGGAAAGTTTTTTGTAAGATCCCATAACCTTCTCACATTTAAGGAAAGGACAATCATTAGTTAACCTTCACTAAGGAACTTCTTGATTTAAGATCCCTCTTTATTAAATGTAGTTTTCATGCTAGGATTTCCTTTTCTCCTCTTTATTTGGCTATAGACATAACATATTTTTCTCCTACAAAACATAGTTTTCCAATGTCTAGAGAAAATCCCCCTTAAATATTCCCATCATCCATATATAATTCATCAATCATAGATCTCAATTTATATCTAAAAGGTTTATGGTTTATTCTTGGTTA
This sequence comes from Picea engelmannii, assembly GCA_009831015.1. Taxonomy (NCBI): domain Eukaryota; kingdom Viridiplantae; phylum Streptophyta; class Pinopsida; order Pinales; family Pinaceae; genus Picea; species Picea engelmannii. Next base: position 35,673 of record ML844808.1, on the reverse strand, counting down.
TTTCTGAAGTATATTTGCAGATCTGATATTGGTTCTTAACACTTGTCTTCTTTGTAGGATACATAAAGGTCAGTTGAGAATTTTTCTATGACTTTTACCTTAAAATATATTGGATTATTTACCACTTACAAGGGATTCCTATTCATCTTGGACAAAGGCTCAACTAGGAGGAGGAAAGGCCTATGTATAATAGGGTTCTTAATGGGAGAAATATAGGCAATCATTTTCTCATTGTTACGGTTTTGAGTGCATATTTAATCCTATTTGAGTTATTCTTAGAACACACATTAGTATCATGGGATATAATAGATATTTTAGAAATTAATGACATACATTTAACTTGCTCAACCAAAAATTTCTATCTCCTCTTGTATTGCATCCCAAATTTGAACATCTTCTTTGCCCAACTTCGAGTATAAATATTTTTCCAATCCCCTATATTCTTCTACCATTCTTTCCTTCCTCTCCTCCTGAGTTTATACTTTAGCATTGAGGATCAAACCCTCTAACCTCTCTGAGTCCATCTTAAGGTCTTTAATGACTACCTTACCTTTCGTACTACTTCATACCAATTCATGCTTGTCTTTACTGAGGGAATTCCCCTTTCCTATGTTCTTCTACTCTGGATATTATTTTCCAAATCTTCATCATTCCCATCTACCTTTAGAGTGTAGATAGTGCTTCCACAAATTCCCTTGGGCATGATATTTCATAAATCAATTTTTTTTTCTCAAATAGTCCAATACCTTCCTATTCAAAATCTAGGATCTCTTCTCAAGTATATCTGCCAATAGTTTAGCTATTGCTCTACCAGTAGTCAAATATGTACCTATATTTCCATTTCCCCAACTTGGCTTCTACAACCTTGGAGTCCCTTCTTGAATGTCTATCTCCACCAATATTTTAGCTATTGTTATGTTAGCCTTGGACAAAATATTATCCTCTAAATCAATGAATGTTCCTCAACTATTACTAGTTACCTCCAACACCTTTATATTCCATAGTTATGAGGGAAATCCAAGTAGTTTTACCAAAATTGGCCAGGTGGTCTTTTTTTCCAATTTGGGATCGAAAATAAAGAGTCCATCTCCTCATGAACAAAATTGAAAGATACGAATACCATTTTCCCCTCGAAATTATTTCTACATCAACTCCTATCTTGAATTTAAATGCTAGTCAATCATTTTTTAAAACATGAAAGGTAGGCATGTGCCACAATAAACCTTTCCATACTTCTTAATTGAACTAAATAAGATGAATGCTATAATTATCCAACATCTTCTCACACACACACAATATGTTATGATTATCCAATGTCTCATTCCAACAAAATATTAAATAATAATTATATTTGTTTTTAAAGATAATTACAAAATTAAATAAAAATAATTATAAAATTAAAATAATAAAATCAAATTTTATCCATAATATATTAAAAAATAATTCTTTATCTATTCATAATAATATATTAAATAATAATTATTCAATTGCTCTCATAATCATCATCATATATTAAATAATAATTCCTTATTATTATCATCAAATTTTGTGTGCATAATATCTTAAATAACAATTCCTTATCTATTCATAATAATATCTTAAATAACAATTCCTTATCTATTCATAATAATATATTAAATAATAATTCCTTACCTCTTCATAAATATAAAGTGTATAAATATATACTTTGCAAAGTTGAATTTGTAATAAAAGTTTTTTAATATTTATTTTATATGACTAATTTTTTTATTAAAATTTGAATGAATTTAGAAAGTTTAAACCTTGATAAAGTTTCAAATTAATCACAATTTTAAATTATGATTTTGTTGAATTTTAATAAATGATTTTTTTTTAATAAAATCAAAATTATTATGAATAATATATTAAATAAGAATTCCACATCTAATCATAAATAGTAAGTATATATTAAATAAGAATTTCCCATTTAATCGTCTAAATATATAATTATCAAATTAAATAATAGAATAAGTTAGATTTTTAATATATATTTTTTAATTATTTATTTTATATTAAAAAAAGTTTATAAAAATTGGAATGAATTTCTATTTTTTTTCGAGAAAGAAAAAACTTTATATTCCAAAAAAGAATATACATATTTCCGTCTTTTTAAAAAGTACTTCTGGTTAATTTTCATACTGCTCTGAACAACCTTAATGTTTCTGTACTAAAATACCTTCCTTTCCATCCAAATTTTTCACCCTTAAAGACCCTCAATTTTTTTTTGTTTGAAATTATTGTACTGAACTAAATACCTTACAAAGAACACACTTACTCATACTTGATTCAATTAAAAAATATACATAATTATGTAATAAAAAAACATAGTGTTAAAGAAGGAAAGACAACTCCTCGCAAAGTGTTCCTTCAAAAAAATCTTGAAAGATAAAGACATCTTCATCCAAGGACATAGATTCCTTAAAGAGCTCATTTGTCTGTGTATTAAGCTCCCTGAAAAATATGAGAGAAAGAAGACCATCCGAGCTCACACAGGAAGACACAAATCTAAATCAACAATAGCTGGAGCCACACCACCTATAGTTGCACTTTTCTACTTGCCCAATTTGTCGTCACCTTGGAATCACCCAATATCTGAATTTTTCTTAGATCTAACATTTTTACCATGAATATCAAAGCCCCCATGACAAATAATTCTTCTTTGATATTAGAGCCCTTTCCTAGAGCACATCTTACCTTAAAAACGTGATCTCCTGTGACATTCAAAACAACCCCAACCCCACATCGAGGGGGATGCCCCTGACTGACCCCATCGAAAATCCCCAGGGGACTCCTTCAATTAAAGAGGGCATTATAGGATTCCTGTGCTTGCGTTGCTTTGGCTCACTCTTAAACTCATTGACAATATTTGAAACCAGACCTACCACAACCTCAATGTAGATATATTTATACTGGAAAATGCTCAAATTTCATGCTCACCAAATGAAATAAGAAAAGAAACATGGAAGAGAGCCAAGGTCCTTATCTATTCGATTAGCCTTCAATCTAGAGAACCAATCCACCAGATTTCCGCTTAGAGAATGTGCACTAACTTTGAAAACAAATGAGACTACTGACCAAGCCTGTTCTGCATATATACAATTTACAAACAAGTGGAGAGCCAACTCTGCCCCTAAATTGCAAAGATAAAATTTGTTGGAACCTACCCACCCTCTTTTAAGCCCATTTTCCCACATTGAAAGTTTATCCTCTAGAGCTAGACACATAAAAACCTTCACCTTGAGTGACGCTTTCATAGTCCATACTAAATACCACCATAACTTCCTCTCTCCTGAGAAATCTTCTTCTACAATGGATAAATAACCCAACTTAGCCATAAAATTTCCGGACTGCACATTCCTCAACCAACATAAAGAATCTTCCTCCTCTTCTTATAGGATAATGAAGTTTGATCTCAATTTTCTGGCATAACGACACCATTCCTCCTCTTTGTCACCTTTTAGCCCCAAGTTAGCCATCATCAACCATTCACTACACCTAGTAATATCATTTCCCCAGGTCTTCTCTTCCCATAATGAGAAGATTCCATGATTATGGAGAGTTGACATAAGGGCGTTAGATAATTTAAAGACACTTACCGAATATTCCCACAGATACTAAAAAATTCTTATGATTTTTCCATTACCTAACAACCACACTATCCAATCCCCGACAAGGGGGAAAACATCCACTGGAGCTTTCCAAACAATCAAATTGTTTTCTACTGACTTCCTAGGAATTCATCACCATTCTATAATTGACATGCCAACTAAATACTTGGAAAACATTACTCTACCCCAAAGCATTTTGTTATGAATAAGCCTCCACAAGCTCTTCATTTCTATAGCCCTGCTAAAGAAAAAAATGTTCTTTATTCCCCATTCACTCAAATCCTTAGGAATTGTGACGCGTAACCATTTGACTGGAGAAATACCATTGACATCCTTATGCCCTGACCATAGGAACTGGAAATATGCTTTTCTGAGTTTGGTTAAAATTCTTTTGGGAAATTTTGGAATAGAAGCCCAATGAATTGGAATACTACTGAGAACTGATTGAAGGAGGACAAGACATCCTTCTCTTGATAACCAATGATGGACCCACAACAAGATTCTCGCTTGAAGTTTTTGAAGAGCCACATCCAATTTTTAAACATATATGCATTTGGTTTCAACTCAAAACCAAGAGATTTTAGTCCTTCTTTGATACATTTACGAGAAAAGGGAAGAATAATGTCCAGATGGGATAGAAAATCATCCCGCAATGAGCTAACTAAAAAATTAGACTTGGCCATATTGATTTGTGTTCACGTGGCTACACAAAATAGATCCATAGTTTCTTTAAGAGCTTGAAATTCCTATATAGACCATGCACCAAAGAGTAGAACATTGTCAACAAAAATAAAATGAGTAAGAAATTTGGTCAGAGAGATTTTTATTTTTTTTGGAGCCCATTCCTCCTAGCGTTCTCAATTAACTTGCTTAGAGCCTCAACGACAATAAGAAACAAGAATGGATACAAGGGACATCCCTGTTGAAGACCTCTCGATGAGAGAAATAAAGAGGACAGAAAGCCATTAATAAGCACCAAAAAAGAAGCCGATTCTATAGACCCCATTATCCAATTAAAAGTGGCCAGGTTCATCCCCATTTGAATCAGTGCAATCTTGATAAAAACCCAACTAACTTTGTCATAGGATTTTGAGATATCTAATTTCACGACTATGGAGGGGATGTTTTGGGTTTTGATTGAGTGCATAGCTTCTTGAGCCAACGCCATCGCATCATGGATTTGTCTTTTGAAGAGAAATCCAAATTGTTCCTCAGATATTATTTCACTTAGGATAGGCTTGATACAGTTCACTAATAATGATCTTGGAAAAGAGTTTGTAAATTAGATTACAACAAGAAATAGGTCTGAAATCCTCAAATGATGCAACATATTTTTTCTTTGGAATTAAGGAAAGAAAAATTACATTGAAAGAGCCCAAAATTTTGCCTAATATTTGAGATTCTTGTACAACTTTTAATAAGACAATTTTTAAGAAATTTAAGAATCCTAGGAAAAATTAGACGGTAATACCATCTAGCCACAGACTCTTTCTTTTTTGGAAGGACGACAGGGTTGATAGAATTCCCCCTTCTAACATCTCAGCTCAGAGGGACTTGTTCATTTCCTCTAAAAAGATCTAAGGACAATATCAATGACCTTTAGGATTTATGCAATTGAGAAACCTTCAGGTTCCTTAAAGAGGCTGGAAAAAAAATGTTTCCCTGCCTTGGGAATATCTTCAAAATATGAGACACACTGACCATGTTGATCCTTGATTTCGTAGATAAAATTGAGGTTCTTTCAACATGTAGAATACTTGTGAAAAAATTGGTGTTATTTTCATCCTCCTTAATTCATATATCGATTTTCTCTCAAGGCACCAGTTAAATTCTTCAAAGGCCAATAGGTCTTCTTTATTTTTCATCAATTCACTTAGAGCTATTTTTTCATCCTCTGTTAGAGAGCCGATCGATCTATCAACCAACAAATACTCAATATTTGATTCTACTTCTTAGAGAAGGGATTGAGATTTCATATTGAAAGCCTGAGACTAGGATTTGGAGACTTTCTTTCTATTTTCTAGGTTATCAATGAATTGTTGCATATAAGAATGATTAACATCCTCACCCAGAGGAGACTAGGTTTCTATACTCCTCCTCCAAAAGCTAGGCCTGGTTGAAATTCAATGAAGATAATGACTTAGCCCCTCTTTTGTAAATTTTCAACAGAATGGGCATACAGTCAGGAATTCCGCCCACTTTAACCCACGAATTGAAGGTATAGGGGTTATCAAGCATATCCTTTGAAATACAAAATATGTCCAATATTTTAGCGACCAAATTATCCCCTTTTCTTCCATTCCTCCAAGTTTGAGACAATTTTGGTGGCTCCAAATCTATCAGGGGAGTTCTCTTCAATCTAATGAGAAGAAAACATCTCCTGTGGGTCTTTGGGAGGATGGGATCCCCATACCTCCCTGATTGAGAGAGTAAAATTTAGATCACCACCGAGAATGACATTGGAGGATGACAGGAAGCTAGACACACTTAGACCCTCCTAGAACTGACACCTATTTTCATCAGGCCCATATACATCAACCAACATGAATGCAGAGTTTAAAAAATGGTCCTCCAAATATACCACTATTTATGACACAATCACAGTGGAGGAAAAAACCTTGTAACAAGGGCTCCAAGCAGAGAGTAAGCACCCTGAGAGGCCTACTAAACCTATCACACAGAAAGACCAATGTTTTAACCATGACCTAAAGGAGTTCGAAGCCTTGTCACCGACACACATAGTTTCTTGGATCATAATAATGTCAAGTGCCCATGCTTGCGCGATCCTTTTGATGGAAAAAACTTTCGGGGCACCCCCTACCCCACATGCATTGAAAGAGAGAACACTCATTGAGCACCCGTGACCTGGGCTTTCCCCACCCCAAGGGCCCACATAATTATGGATTGTTTTCCTCTCCCTATGTCCTTTTTTGCTTGAATCTGAGCTAACGAGATATGGGATTTTCTTCCCACCTGAGCACTCAAGCCCTTGTCTAAATCCAAACCCCTTTCATAGGCATCCAAAGACTGAACTTCGAGCGAAAAAGGTAATCAAATTTGTGAGATGGGTTGGAAAAATAACTTCATGCAAAGTTTGCAGAAGGGGAAAGGGAAGGGGAAGGGAAAAAACCAAACTTAGGTATGGACCCAACACAAGGAGGGGAAAAGGAAAGAACCGACGCTCGACTAGGACTTATGTCATCCAGAGATGGTGGAACCTTGATCTGGATTATTTTCGACATGAAATGAGAGTGGAGATATAATAAAGAACTGTACAGAGATATATCAGATATCCAACAATATAACAAAGATATAACAATCAACACAGAGATACAGTAATACACAATTTCTATTAATGAGCGAAATGTACAAAACTGTAGAAATACAGAGTGAAAGACTCACTAGAATGGTGGAAACTTATCTCTGAGAAGAGATGTGATGGTTAAAATTATTCACAAGAAGATGATGTTACAATGAGGCTCCAAATACCTTTTTAACATAGAGAAAATCCAAAACCGTAAACTTGGAAGATGAAAAGCTAACAATTTTGTGGACCCCGTTTTGGGTAGTTTGGTGTATCAACTTCCCGGGGGCATAACTTTGGCATAACATCTTCGTTTGGGGTGCACGATAGCTCATTGGAAAGGTATCAATGATAATCTTCATTTAGGGGGCTCAATCGAAGCTTTTGAATTTTATTAAGGTTCCCGATCGTGAAAAACCATCGTTTAGGCCCTCAAAATGGCCCTGGAAGTTTGGGACACAAAAAATTGTTAAAAATAGTAAGTTCCCAGAACACTGTTTTGATCCAGTTGGAATAGGTGGGTGGCCACCGAGATCCTCCTGGATAAATCCTACCTCCTTAGGAAGAAATGGTATCCATTGGGTTTAGTTCCCTGAGGAGAGGGGAGAGCGTCTGATGAATCTGAATCTTGGTGAGCTGCTTTCTTTGTTGGAGAAGTCACGCTGCTTAGCTTGTTGAAGACTGTCACGAACCTATTGCTAGCAGGGTTGAATCTGTTCAACCAAGCTGTTGTATCTTGGCTTGAATGGGTAGTGTGTAGGTACCATTGTAGGTGAAGAAACAATATCTTCTTTCTCTTCTACAATTTTCTTCTGTTGGAAAGAAAGGTCTTGGGCCACGACTGCAGTGGTTGTAGTGTCCTTCTGTTCACCTTTTGAACAGATTGTGAAGAGACAAAATTTTGCAGTATGAGAGATTACCTTACGACACTGTCTTGGTGGGACAATAGTCAGAACTTCCTCTGGTACTTGTAGAGATGACCCCCCAGAGTAATAATGACACTACGAGGCCGAGACTCATAGATAGCATGGCGATTATACATATATGGCTGGACCAAAAGAACATCACAAACATCCATGGGGGAAACATCACATAATACCTCATCCTTGAAGGGCTGGATGCCATATGATAATCGACACTGTCGGCTGACATAGAGATATCGTCCCTGGCGGAGCCATCCGATGTTGTATGATTGTGGGTGTGGTGTTGTCGACAATCCCAATTGTTTGACAACCTCTGTTGAGATGTTGTTCTTATGGCTTCCGCTATCAACAATAAAATGCAGCGGGGTCCCCTTCACCCACATCTATGAATGAAAAATGCACTCCCCCTCTTCAAAATCTGTTGGTTCTTCTGGTTGAACTGTTGCGGTCGAAACAATAGCAGTGGGGTCTGCGTCGATGATTTGTCTTCTCCCATTATTTTTTGAATTAGATTCCAAATCAAGGTTCAACTCTTTTTCTTTGGTCTCGACCACCAATAATTTTTTTGAGAGACATTCATCAGTATTGTGCCAGGGGTTTTTGTGGAAATCGCACCACTTTCCAGTACCCTTCATCTTTTCGTTACCCTTCTTTTCCTGTGGTTTGGACTAGTTTTCTAGAGGTTGGTTGTTAGAGATGTCTTTACCATACTTTGGTTGTTGCATATTTGCAGACTTGAACTCTCGTTTGTTCTGGTGCCTAAATTTCTGCTCGATTTTGACAACATATCGATAGACAGTTCTTGGTGAAGAGATGTCGAGGAAATCCATTTCGGTTTGGATGTACCTATGCAGAGCCCCGTGGTATTTCAGAACTAGATGTCGCTTAGAGTCTTTGATACCTAGCTTGGTGCGCAAGGTATAAATATTATTTGTGAATTCTGATACTGTTTGGCCACAATGTGGTCCATCTCATGTACTGGTCGTCATAGTTACCAACATGGTAATATTGTTCCTTGACCGCATCCACAAAAAAATTCCAAGTGGGGTCGGCCCCATATATTCCAGAATCCTTTAGGGAAATTTTCTCCCAGTAAGTTTCCCACCAATGTTTGACATGGGGGAGAGCCTTAAGGAGTGCGAAGGTGATATTTTCCTTGTCGGAAAAATTGACAACATAGAAATAAGCTTGTAGCAGATTTAACCGATTTTCTAGGGCATCCACATCGATCTGACCTTCAAATACAAGAATATCAAATTAACTTATACCTTGAAAGGAGAGGTGCCTCCAAAGTGGTCGCTTGATGAATATGCGTCTACTGTTATCGACATGTGTAGAAGGATGTGGACAAAATTCTCCATCATTTCGTCCCTCTGTTGCGTGAGAGCTTGCTCAAGCAACATATTAATAGAATATTCTTCTCTGTCATTTTTATTTTCTTCCACCATGGAGGGTTTCTTGGGCATGCAAGAGAGATTGTCCTCAAGAGAGACAAGCTTGAGACCCAACTTGCTATACTTGGACCTTGTCAGGGACATGCACTGAAAAAAAATAAAGAGCAGCCTGCTCTGATACCACCTATCCAGATTATTTTCGACACAAAATGAAAGTGAAGATATAATAAAGAACTATACAGAGATATATCCAATATCTAATAATATAATAGAGATATAACCATAAACACAAAGATACAATAATACATAATTTCTATTAATGAGCGAAATGTACAAAACTGTAGAAATACAGAGTGAAAGACTCCCTAGAATGGTGGAAACTTGTTGGCACAGGGGAAGACCCAGGGTTCAATGCTTGAACAACGCACCAACAAAACCCTAAATACCAGCCCTTTCGGAAACACCTGTGAAGCAG
>ML844807.1:14991-37329 GCA_009831015.1 Picea engelmannii | reverse complement strand
TGATTAAGCTTAACAATTGCTATGATAAAAAAAGGGCGACTGATGAATGAGTTTCAAATTTCAATGCAAAGAAAAAAGGTAATGTCTGTTTGGGAATCCTGAATGGTACTGCAATCGGTATTGTGGACACAAATGTTCTTGGAGGTAATGAAACACCATATTGTTTTTCACCTTTGATCACCAGATGTCGCAGTCCGTCGACAATGGTTGCAGACAGTCGGCAATGGTTGCATATGTGAGCAGAGTCGTCAGCACTGGTTGCAGTCAGTCGACAGAGTGGTGAGCAAGCGCGTGGGATAAAAATTAGGGAGGTTCGTTCGAATTCGAAGGTAGGGTGGCCATGCATTAATGGCTCACCAAACTACGACCACATAGGAATCGAGCGAACGGGGCGAACGGGGACGGGACCGGGATGGAAACGAGAACAGTGGTTGCTACCTTTTGGGTTTTCCGAGTAACCGGAGATTTGACGTTCTCCGTCGATCGGAATCCCAAAAGGTAGCGTAGTTAGCTTACGCCGTAACTAATTACTTAATATTAAATTATTTTTTATATTCCAAGTTCTATGTATTTAAAAATTAGTTATTTCTTAATTTATATTTTTTAGAAATTCATATTTTATTAGTTAGGTTAGGATTGTTAGATTTTACAGTTTTGACAACTTCATCATCTATTTTTGTAATTATATATCTGAGTATATTAATATGCAATGTTGTATTGCATTAAATTACTTTTAATATTCATAGTTCTATGTCATTAAAATTTAATTATTCCTTTATTTATATATTTTTTTAAATTCATACTTTACAAATTAAGTTAGGGTTGTCAGATTTGAAAGTTTTGACAACTCCATCATCTATTTTTATAATTATATATCTGAACATATTAATATACAATGTTGCATAGCATTAAATGCGTTATAACCAAGTATTTAATGTTAAATTACTTTTAATATCCACATTCCATCTCTTTAAAATTTAGTTATTCATTGATTTATATATTTTTTTAAATCATACTTTACTAGTTAGGTTAGGATTGTCAGATTTCACACTTTGACAACTCCATCATCTATTTTCATAATTACAAACCTCAACATATTAATATGCTTTGTTGCATAGCATTAAATGCTTTGTAACGAAGTACTTAATGTTAAATTACTTTTAATATCCACACTTCCATGTCTTTAAAATTTAGTTATTTCTTGATTTATATTTTTTTAAAATTCATACTTTACTAGTTAGGTTAGAGTTGTCAAATTTCACTGTTTTGACAACTCCATCATCTATTTTCATAATTACATATCTAAGCATATTAATATACAATGTTGCAGAGCTTGATGTATAAGGTTATCTACTAAAAGTTAGAGAAAATGGTGAAGTGATTGAAATATAAATTCATATATATATAAAGTATGGTTATTTTTTTATTTGAAAGGTGGAAAAGCCTATTATAATTCACTTATGAATTAACAAAAATAATAGTTAATGTTGGTTGTAGGTTGATTCATCACCATTATTTTTCTATTATAATATAACAAAAATTAAATTTATTATATTATTTATATTTTCACTAATAATATGGTTTTAGAATTCATTTCCCTTAAATTTTATGATTCCTTGTCCTTCAATGCCTTGAACCTTTATTATATTATTAGGTGGTGGAAAACTACAAATATCAATTTTTAGGTATAGAGTTATGGTGCATTTAATGCATCCTACTTATATAGTGTAGTAGGGTCAATTTTATGTATAGAGTTGTGATAAATTTAATGTAGTACTTATATAGTAGGTGGGCATTGTATGCATTGTTGGATATTTCATATTAATATGTAATGTTGTATAGTTTGATGTATAGGATTATTTACTAAAAGTTAGAGAAAACGGTGAAATGATTGGAATATAAATTTACATATATAAAGTAGGATTATTTTTTTATTTGTAAGATGGAAAAACTTATTATAATTCACTTATGAATTAACAAAAATATAGTCATTATTGGCTACTATGGGTTGACTCATCACCATTATTGAAAAAAATTCACACCACACCATTATTGAGAGAAAACCACACCACTTAAATAACTTGTAGGTGGTCCATAAGGAAGTAGAATTTTAGTCCTTCCAGATGGGTAGAATTTCACTCCTTCTGGATGTTCTTGGGTCTTGGGCCATTAATATGTTTCCTTTAACATGTTAGCTTCATGGAAGACAATATCTTAGCCAAATTGAAGAAATATCAAGTCTTACTCCACAACCAGTTTAAAGTATGATATATTTCAACCAATGTAAAATTTTTATATTTTTAAAATTCTCCACCTTTCAAATTTTATGGATTATATAAAAAGATACTCATAATTTTCTCCTTATAAGTGTGTATTCATTTTCTAAATCCACAAACATATAATGTTTTTTTATTGTAGATGTGTCTCTTTTTATGGTTTTTCTCAAAAAATATTGTTATTTAATATTATATTAATGGTGTAAGGTAATGCTTCCATTTTATGACGTGTTAGTTGCAATGCAAATCTAGAAAAACAACCATATGTTGGCTACAAGAAATTATTAAAGATATATATACAACTGATTACAATATGGTGTAAAAATATTAAACTCAAGAAATCTAATTATCATCTTAATTATTTAGCTTTTATTTATGAAAAAATTGTGTAACTCTTAAAAATTCATGTTCTTCTAATATTGGTATATATTTTTTTCTCTAAAATATAATTCATATGTTTACTTAAGACGCCAGTTTAGTAGGTCAGTGATGTAATATCTTGAAACAAATTTGCACAATTGTACATAGTAGTATGTTAGTTTGCACAATTGTTTGCATAATTTTTAATGTTAATTTTATATATTTGTTAAATTAATAAAGTCGACGAAATCCTTAAATTACAAGATCAAGCATTAATAGGTTACCATGTTTAAGGGTGTTAATATAATCAATCAATAATTTTTTTGTTAGAGTGTAAGTGGTTGTACTTTGTTCGACAACACATGGTATTCAAACAGAGGACAAACACCTTCAATAACCACTCACACAATCAGATCAAAGATCAACACATCGATATTTTTACGTCGTAAAATCCTAATGCAAAAACATCCACAGCCCCAACCAATGTGGCCACTTGAGGCAACTTCTGAATGTAAAAGAAGAATATTACAAGAGATTTTCTCACAATCAAGCATCAACAAATGATCCTCCATGCTCTTTAAATACAGATCATGGACCAATCGAGTACGAAGCAATAGATCAATATAGTCGTTAATATCGAGAAGAATATGATTCTTCAGATCACTCAATGTCTAGAACATACCATTACCATTTGATTACAAATCCATACTAATGCATACTAAAGAAACACACTAAGAAACAAATTTTAACCTAATGACACATTAGACCAAGTTGATATTCACTAACTCTTGAGTGTCTAAATATCCTAACATCCCCTCTTAGGACCAACTTGGATAGGATTGAAGGATTTACAAAGGCAACATGATAGGAGAATGAATGAGACATTAGAGCCTACTCCCCCCTTAATCACAACTTTATGAACTCATATCATAGGTCGAAGTTTATGAAAATTCACTTCTGCAATAGACTTTGTGAAAATGTCTACAATTTGATCTTCTATATGGAAAAAGAGAACTTCAATAACTCAATCATGAATGGCATTTTTCATTAACTGCATGTGTAGCTTGATGTGTTTATTGTAGTGATGTTGAACTATATCTTTGGTGAGCTTGATGGCACTCTAATTGTTGCACCAGAGGGTAGTCAAATGTTGCTTCTAGAATCCAAACTCAGAAAGGATCTGTCAAAGCCACAATGCTTCATGAATTTCATTAATCGTTGCTAAGTACTCTACTTATGTTGAAAAAAGAGAAATATCATGTTGTTTCTTACAATCCCAAGTGACAGGTCCAAAACCAAGGATGAAAACATAACCTGCAGTAGACCTTCGATCATCAAGGTCGTTGACCCAATATAAATTAGTGAAACCAACCAACAAAGGATTCCCCCCTGAACTGTAATGTATCCCAAAATGAATTGTATCCCAAACATGACAAAGTATCATTTTTTCTTCTTTCCAATGGCTTTCATGGGGTGTTTTCATATACTGGGCAACAAGCCCAACAAAAAAGGAAATATCAAGATGGGTATGAGTCAAATATAAGAGGCCACCAACTCACCGACAATACCAAGTGGCATCGACTTCAGGAGTAGTACACATCGAAGCAAGTTTGACTCCAGACTGGAAGGGAGAAGGGGTTGGTTCATAATAATCCATGTAAAAGCAATGAAGAAGGTCACAAGCATACCTAGACTAGGAAAGGAAAAATCCTTCCTTGGTTTTCAATACTTGTTTGCCAAGGAAATAATGAAAACAACCTAATTCTGACATTTCAAATTTATTTTTAAGGTCGGTTTTCACATGGGTTAAAATCTTAGGGTCACTATTGTAGATTTTAACCTTGTAAAATTAATTAGTGAAAATGGATTCTTAATAAAAATAGAAAATATACAATGGAACAAACACACATTACACAAATATATTACTCTAGAAACTCAAACCAGGAACACCAACAACCTCTTTAGAGTTGTACCTCTAATATTTTTATTCACCATCTTCTTCATTGTTTATATATATAGGATCCTGCAACATCCAAACACCTAATTCATTGATATGGATTAGTCAACAACCCTAATTCCTTAACAAGAATTAGAAAACCATCGACAAAACCATGTGCTGTCATTGCCCTCATGTCCTGTCATTGTTATTATTACCAAACAAATGTGACATGTAGCCCTTCGTCCATACTTCTAGAACGATCAATAAACAACAATGTTTTGTACAATTTCATGCATTTTTACACTGTCAAAATAATGAAAGTACAATAAATAAATGGAATTTATAAATAATATCTCTTTATTTCATGCATTTTTAAACGATCAAAGTAATGAAAGTACAATAAATAAATGGAATTTATAAATAATATCTATTTAGAAACCAAGTTAGATATACTTTTATATAATTTTTCAAAAGTAAAATAAATGAAATATGAATTATCCATAAATCATAATCCAATCAATATTTTACAATATATTATGATATAACTAAAAGTGAGATACACAAGTAAAGCCTTAAAAGAGACAAATGAATTAATTTGTGTATGTAAGACTTTAAATGAATTTTGAATTATAATGAACATTCTTACATAATCCAAAGATATATATTTGTATGTAAGACTTTAAATGAATTTTGAATTATAATGAACATTCTTACATAATCCAAAGATATATATTCAAGTTCAATTGTGAATTGTGTTTAATTTGGATGATTGTGAGAATAAATGGTATCCTTTCTTTCATAATCAATTCTTATAAATGACATAATAAAATCATAATAAGTATTGTTGAAATATTGTTGTAATGGCTTTAAACTTATATATATTAGAAATAAAATTATATTACTAGCACAACATCAAATTTGTGGCTAATGAACGATTAAGAATTTTCCATCAATATTTAATCTTGTCCATACCAAACTGATTAAACACTAAAAACCTATTAAATATACTCATTATCAATAGATGGTAAATTTTTCAACCTAAAAATAAATTAAAAACACATAATAATTTTATGGCATGTATATTATAATATAACAATGAAATTCTAAAATTGGACTTGGAAGCACATAATAATTTTCGACGGGTTAAATATGATCAGTTCTCATTCCCGTCCTGTTCTTGTTATCATCACCAAACAAACGTAAGGTTTGGAGCACGTTTTCCGTCCTAGCGACATCGACACAACTTCCCAAAAGTCCATATTTTTACCGCGATCCAGATGGGTTATTCTTTCTTACCGCGATCAAGACGGGTTACAAAACATTTAATGATTTATCTAGTACAGTGTTAAATTCAACTATCTAAAATCTGACTAACATGTACAGTCTTAAATTCAACTATCTAAAATCTGACTAACATGTACAGTCTTAAATTCAACTATCTAAAATCTGACTAACATGTACAGTCTTAAATTAAATGCTGTGTAACTAATTACTTAATATTGAATTATTTTTTATATTCCAAGTTCTATGCATTTAAAAATTAGTTATTTCTTCTTTTATTAGTTAGGTTAGGATTGTTAGATTTGACAGTTTTAACAACTCCATTATCTATTTTTGTAATTATATATCTGAGTATATTAATATGCAATGTTGTATTGCATTAAATTACTTTTAATATCCGTAGTTCTATGTCATTAAAATTTAATTATTCCTTTATTTATATATTTTTTTAAATTCATACTTTACAAATTAAGTTAGGGTTGTCAGATTTGAAAGTTCTGACAAGGGAGGAGTTGTCAGTGCCGTCATGTCCTGTCATTGTTATTATTACCAAACAAACGTGACACGTAGCCCTTCGTCCATACTTCTAGAACGATCAATAAACATCAATGTTTTGTACAATTTCATGCATTTTTAAACTGTCAAAGTAATGAAAGTACAATAAATAAATGAAATTTATAAATAATATCTCTTTATTTCATGCATTTTTAAACGGTCAAAGTAATGAAAGTACAATAAATAAATGAAATTTATAAATAATATTTATTTAGAATCCAAATTAAAAGGAATTTATAAATAATATCTATTTAAAATTCAAGTTAGATATACTTTTATATAATTTTTCAAAAGTAAAATAAATGAAATATGAACTATCCATAAATCATAATCCAATCAATATTTTACAATATATTATGATGTAACTAAAAGTGAGATACACAAGTAAAGCCTTAAAAGAGACAAATGAATTAATTTGTGTATGTAAGATTTTAAATGAATTTTGAATTATAATGAACATTCTTACATAATCCAAAGATATATATTCAAGTTCAATTGTGAATTGGGTTTAATTTGAATTGGGTTTAATTTGAATGATTGTGAGAATAAATGTTATCCTTCCTTCCATAATCAATTCTTATAAATGACATAATAAAATCATAATAAGTATTGTTGAAATATTGTTGTAATGGCTTTAAACCTATATATATTAGAAAGGAAATTATATTACTAGCACAGCATCAAATTTGTGGATAGTGAACGACTAAATTTTTTCCATCAATATTTAATCTTGTCCATACAAAACTGATTAAACACTAAAAACCTATTAAATATACCCATTATCAATAGATGTAAGTTTTTCAACGTAAAACTTACCCAGCAAAAAAGTAAATATCATGATGGGTATGAGTCAAATATAAGAGGCTACCAACTCACCGACAGTACAAAGTGGCATCGACTTCGGGAGTAGTACACATGGAAGCAAGTTTGACTCCAAACTGGAAGGGAGAAGGGGTTGGTTCATAATAATCCATGTAAAAGCAATGAAGAGGGTCACAAGCATACCTAGACTAGGAAAGGAAAAATCCTTCCTTGGTTTTCAATACTTGTTTGCCAAGGAAATAATGAAAACAACCTAATTCTGTCATTTCAAATTTATTTTTAAGGTCGGTTTTCACATGGGTTAAAAGCTTAGGGTCAATATTGTAGATTTTAACCTTGTAAAATTAATTAGTGAAAATGGATTCTTAATAAAAATAGAAAATATACAATGGAACAAACACACATTACACAAATATATTACTCTAGAAATTCAAACCAGGAACACCAACAACCTCTTTAGAGCTGCACCTCTAATATTAGGGGTTTGGATGTTGCAGGATCATATATATATATATATATATATATATATATATATATATATATATATATATATATATATATATATATATATATATATAGGATCCTGCAACATCCAAACCCCTAATTCATTGATATGGATTAGTCAACAACCCTAATTCCTTAACCAGAATTAGAAAACCATCGACAAAACCATGTGCTAAAAAACCTCCAAAAATGAACGCAAAAAAATTCCCTAAAAAAACAATTTGGGGGCTCCACCCCTGAACCCCCAACAAAGGAGAACCACCCCTGCTTCAATATCAGTGTAGAATACATGGGACCAATATTTCAAAGAATATAACACATACCCAATGTTCTCCCACTTGTTGTTTTCTTTTCATACGAGGGGTTACAAGATTGCATAGTCAACAATCTAGGGAAACAATGCCAATTGTTTCTCTACACCAGGAGAACTTCGCGATGCTCACATAATTTGTCAATGAATATGAAACATTCTTCAAGATGTCCACCTTCAACAACAACACCTGCTTGTCTTCAACCATGTCTCTCACAAAGTGATACTGAATATCAATATGCTTTGTCGTTGAATGATAAGGCATATTCTTCGCCAGGAAGATTGGACTTTGGTTGTCACAATATATCCTTACTACTTGTTGTAACAACCCAATACCTGAACACAATATTTGTAACCATATTTCTCCCTTGCTTACATGAGTGGCCGCCATGTATTCAACTTCTGTAGTAGAGAGTGTCACTACAACCCATCTTTTTCTCATCTAACTAATTTCTCCTCCGGATAGGTTAAATACATACCCACTTGTAGATCATTTCGATCCATATCTCCATCCCATTCCACATCAACAAACCCATGTATATCCAACTCTTTGTCCAATCCTGGTCTTCCTTGGTAACACAATCCATAACTAATAGTACCACACAAATACTTGAAAACCCTCTTTATTGTTGTCCAATGCTCATGATCCAGATTATTTTGAGAATGACATGAAGACAGAAATATACCAGAGATAGAACAATGAAATACACAAAGATATTGCAAGAAACACAGAAATATAGTGACACCCAACCTCTATAAGAGAGAAAAACACTGTAGAACACAAACTGGCAGAATGGGGTGGCTTATCTTTGAAAAGAAATAGATGTTGGATATGCTTCATTTGCAATAAGATTTACATCACACTCCATTGCATGCTTAAAGGGCCTCCTTCACCTCAATTATATATGAGAGAGTGAGAGGAGAAAAATTCCCATGATATATGTGGGATAAATTGGACTAAGTTTATAAAATGTCATAGGCATGTAAAACACTAGGACTTCCCAAGTGGTCACCCATCCCAGTACTACTATATCCTAAGTGCGCTTAACTGCGGAGTTCTAATGGGATATGTTGCATTAACTCTATGTTGTAGGCATGTACATAATACCACTAGGAAATCATTAAATGATGTCTGTAATTAACAAATGAAAATGACATTACATTCCATTCCCCATCAAAATGGTGAATATCATGTTTTATCAAAACCACGGGCTCAAAATAGTGATTCAGTGAAAGAGGTGGATGGCCACTGAGATCCATCTGGATCATTCCTCCCCCTTTAGGAAGTAATGGTCCCCATTGCATCAAGTTCCCTTGGGATATGGGGAGACTTATGTTAAATATGAAGCTTGGTGCACTACTTGCCTTGCTAAAGAAGTTGTCCTGCTTAGCTTGTTGAAGGATGTCATGAACCTATTGCTGGAGGGGTTGGATCTATTCAACCAATCTAGAAGCATGATCTACCTGAGTGTGGGAGGACTCTGTCGGTGAATATGCAACATGAAGAGTATGAAGGGTTCTGTTATAACCTTTCTTGACTAGGCAATGTGGAGAGACTCCCGTAGGTGCATGAAGAACATCTTGGTACTCATCTACAATCTTGTCGATCTGCTTCTATTGGATAGAAAGGTATTGGGTTGACGCTGCAATGGTTGCAATGTCCTTCTATTCACCTTCTGATTAGATTGTGAAGAGGATAAACTTTGCAATATGAGAGATTACTTTGTGGAATTTTTTTGGTGGGACAATAGTCATAAGTACCTCTGGTATCTGGTATAGATGACCCCCCAAAGTAAAAATGATGCTATGGGGTCAAGAATCATAAACAACATGACGCCTCCACACATATGGCTGGTCTAATAGAACATCAGAAACTTCTAGTGGGGAAACATCACACAATAGCTCATCCTTGAAGTGCTTGATGTCGTAGGACATGCGACACTGCTAGATGCCACAGAGATCTTGACCCTGGCGAAGCCACCCGATGTTGTATGGTTGCGGGTGTGGTGTTGTTGGAAAATAAAACTGCTTGACAACCTCCGTTGAGATGATGTCATTTGGTCTTCCACTATCAACAATAAAATGTAGTGGGGTCCCCTTCACCCACATCTATGAATGGAAGAGTCGCTCCCCCTCCTTAGCATCCTTTTCTGGTTGGAATGTTGCAGCTGCAATAGTAGCAGTGGGTTCTGCATCAATAATTGTTACACCTCAAAATTAATCACTTCAATAGTGTCGCAAGTGTCTTCATTAAAAGTGTTGTAAGTGTCACATCTTGTCCACAAGTGTCGCATCTTGACCACAAGTGTTGCAAGTGTAACAAACATCATACTTCCATATTGCCTACTTCATGCCTCTAATGACATCACAAATACACTTAAGACACCTCAAAGACTAGTTTTGAAGAAGATAAATCACTTGACAGGGAGTACAAACCTTTTTCCACTGAAAGAACCATTGAAAATGGATTTTGGAGAGGAGCGCTCCCCTACCCACTGCCAGGGAGTGCTAGCGCTCCCTGAGCCTCTTTGGGGGAGCATTTGAGCACCCTGTGCAACCTTTTGGGGGAGCACTACCCTTTTCTGAGGAAGTTTTGGGTTTGTTGAGGAAAATCAGGGAATAATCCCTTGATTTCTGAAGGTGGTTGGATTCGAATAGATGGCCAAGGCATGATCTTAGGGAAGATCCTCAACTGAAGGAGAGGAATCCTCAACTTATCCCAAAGATCTCTCAATTGGTTAGGCATCTCCAAGGTTATATAAGGAGGCCTTCTCATGGTGAAAGGGGGGAAGAGACCAGAGATTGATACCAAATTTATGATCCTATAAGTGGTATTGACATGAAAAAGATTAGAGGTATGAAACCTATGATCTCATAGGCAACATACAGAGGATGGAGATTGAGAATTACATCAAACTTATGATTTCATGAGTGAGATGTCATCAAATAAATCAGTGGAGATTACTTGAGCAAAGGCATTGGACAAGGAGAACTGGAAGAAGATGTCGCACCTTCATTCAAAGGATTGTAACTTTTACTTGTTCTCATTAATAATCAATGCTTGGCCTGTTTCTTTCAAACTTATGCTTGTTCCATATGAGTTTGTCTGCAGTAGATGGATATATATTTGAGCTAATCTCAGTAGAGTAGGAATTCCATTGTATATTTGTTTGTCCTACATGAACTACTAGGGAGCTTAGGATCGAAGCTCAGCTTGGACTTTGCAAGGACAAACGTCACTAATAAGGTACATATCTTTCTCCTTCTCTTTCATTTATTATCTTGATTAGATCTAAAAGGAAGTCAGTGTACATGTTAAGCACTTTTATGTCTTGGACTTAGTAGTCTAGAGACCAAGAGGGAATCCAGTTGTCTGCAGGGGGATTCACCTACAACAGAAATTGGCGACTCCACTGGGGAGGAACTATGATTTTTGTTTCCTTTCCCAGGTCTTGTTTTATCCCTTTTCCCAGTCACGTGACCTTCTCCATATTGTCTTTTTGATTCTTATATTGGTTTGATTGCCTCTTTATGTCATCATGATCACCCTGATTGACTGAATTTCCTTGATTTTTTGAGTTTCTAGGCATTTTTCTGAGGTTTTGCAGAAGAGCACTCCCCTGCCCTTGCTATCAGAGCACCAAAACTCCCTGGTGGTCTTACACAGAGTGTTGGAGCACTTTGGTATCCCTTAAACTAGAGCGCTACCCCATTTTCAGTGAAAAACCTTCTAGTTTTTCAATTTCTGGGTTCAGTTTTTTCCTTTTGCATTTGCTCAGGGCCTCATACTCTCAGTCCATCTTGGTATTGGCCTTCAAAACCCTATTTTCTAAGGATTCATCCTCTTTTGTTTGGATTTTTTGACATTTTTCCTTACTTTGAAATAACTCTTTGTCCTTCACTATGTGAAGTTAATTTGTCGTTTTCTTCTCGTTTATCTGAGTGAGTGAAAACTTTGTAAGGAGTTTCAAAGGTCTTTTGTACTTTTCTTTTTGATCTTTGAGTCATCTTGTCCAAGATCTTTTTCCTCCCTTTTGAGTTTTTGGCTTCCTGTTTCTTGTTTGATCACAACAAGGGTGTCTTTTGGTTTATGTGAAGTTTGCTTCCAGATTGCTTAAATCTCACAACTCTTGAAGTCTGATTAGCATAGGAAGCTTTACATCTACTGGTTTTCAGTCACACATAAACATTTTAGCATTGCATTGGATTACTTATTGAAGACTATTGGATGAGGTCATTGCATCTTAGTGTTTGACAGTGAAAGGAAAATCCTTCTCCTTCCCTTAATTAGACATTCATTGAAAGAAAAGATTGCTTATCATTTCTTATGCATGTTTTGGGAACCGAGTCATAATATCATCAGTTTTCACTCTCATAAACCTCTGAGTAAACAACAACCACTAAAATCAACGCTTAACTAAAATTTATCAGACTTTTTACATATTTGTTAGCAAACCTACATTAGTTTAAGGTGTAGGGATTTGGAATAGGTTGAAAGGATAACTTTCCAAAGCTATCAAACAAACTTAGCATCTTGCGATAGGGAGAGAAAATTCAATTGTCGTATAGGCTTTCTGGGATCCCCCTCTCACACAGGGGTTACACATGAGGTCGCATTTATGTGAGTTATGAAGATTATCCCTCCGTGGTTCAATTGTTTGTAGTGGTCGGATCGTATATTGGGGGTCACTTGAGGGTATACCCACGATTATGTGTGGGATCCTCTTGAGTTGATTTCAGACTTGTTATCCTGCCCATACGTTCGGATCGGACTATTGAATGTACCCGCCCAAGGGCTGACTATGAATTGGTGACCTTAGTAGCCATAATATTTAGGGTCTCACACAAGGTGATGGTGAAGGGAAGTCTCACTGTACCTGGAAAAGACGTTGGTCAAACTCACTCGGGCTCCTTGGAGGGTAAATCCACAATTACTATGTGGAAGCTTGCACCAAGGCGTAAGTCCGTTAAGCAGGTTGCCAACGTAACTGATCCACCTGCTCTATCACCGCCTCTTCCTATTTTGATATTGCGACATTGGATTTCATCACCAACTAGTGGTTTCATTGTGGGAAGGTTTTGTTTGATTTTTTTCTACTTTGATTCATAGCATGTGTTGGTTGTGTTACTTAGTGGACCTTAGGTCGAGTTAGTGTTAATAGAATCAAATCCTGAGAGTACCAATGGAGGAAACCCTTCTCCTGGGGAACCTTATATCTTTCCTTATTTTGGAAACTTTGGTCCTCTGTACATTTCCACACTGAGTCTTCCGGGACTCACCATCGGATTATCGGTTTGGTTGTTCCCCACTCCGGTGGTCTCGAATCCTCCCAATGTTTCAACTGCACCTAATAATTTAGATTTCAGTACACCACCCACACATCAACCTCATGTCTAATTTTAACCTTCTTCACCCATTAATTCTCCTTCCCTTTCTCCTTCTTCGCCTAGTGAAAGATCTAAAGAAAATATCCAGGTTGATCATAAGAAGAAGAAACAGAAAGAGAAGAAGAAGAACAACCTGAAAAGGACCAAGGCTCCAACAACATCAGATGTTGGATCCAAGCAACCAACTATTGTTAATAGTACTGGGAGTGTTGACGAGGTCAACAAGATTAAAATAAAGAATCCGAAACCCAAATTCCCTTGTAGTCTTTGTAAGGGTGATCACTTTCTAAGGGATTTCCCTGGTATTCCCAAGCTCTTAGAAATGTGGTCCTCTATGTTATTGGCCTCTGTTAGACATGATGGTGATGCCCCATAAACTAGTGATGTTCAGGTTGGTAAGAAGAAGACAACTGTCAAATTCCCTTGTATGTTATGCAAAGGTGATCATTATTCTCACCTTTGTCCTCGCATGGACGAGGCTTCTTCTCTTTTGGAAAAACTTCAACTTCCAAAAGGTTATCGTAAGATTTCCCCCAACCCATTGTTAGTTGATGGACTGGTCAATCCGGTTCCATCCCCGGTCAGTATGGTAGGTCAGGTGGTCAACCTAGTTTCCTCCTCGATTGAACCACAAACCCAAGTAGTTGATCCAGTTCTGTCATCGATTAGCCCTACTCTTCATCAAAAGAGTGTAACCCAAGTTGTTGATCTGTTTTCATCCTCAGTCGAACCCAATCTCTTGTTTGAGAGTGACACTAAAGCGATCGACCCGTTTCCACCCGTCAACCCTATTCTTCCCTTGGAGAATGAAACCCAAGTGGTTGATCCAGTTCTATCATCGGTTGATCCCACTCCTCCTTTGACGAGTGCCAAAGTGACTAATCCTGTCCTATCATTGGTCAATCCCACCCTTCATACAAAGAGTGCCAAAGTGGTTGCTCCGGTTACTTCATCGATCAATCCCACTCCTCCACTGACGAGTGAAAAAGTGGCTAATCCATTCCCTTCCTCAGTCAGTCCCACCCTTCATCTAAAGAGTTCCAAAGTGGTCGATCCGATTCCACCATCGATCGATCCCACCCTTCATCCGAAGAGTGCCAAAGTGATTTCTCCGGTTACGTCATCGATCAATCCCACTCTTCCTATGAAGAGTGCCCATGTGGTCAATCTGATCCCATCATCGGTCGATCATACTCTCCCTCTAGAGAGTAAACCCGATACTGCCCACGTTTTTCTTGTTGATACAGAATATACCATGCTGGGGGAATTTCCTCCTTCTCCTGTGAAACCCCCTCCAAGCAATGAGGCCATCCTTTTTGATTGGGGTGTGCTAACCGGACCTTGTCTTCCTTCTCACATTCCTTTCCAGATTACAGTACATGTTTGTGGTTGGGACGTTCCTCAAATGCTGATAGATGAAGGTGTGTCCATTAGTATTTTGTCCTCTGTTGCTTGGCACGCTTTGGGTTGTCCTCAGCTTGTGCCGGTTACACAGAATCTGTTAGCTTTTAATAGAAGAACTATCTTTATTGATGTCATGGTAGTCCGAAACCCTTTGGATTTCTCTTTACTCCTTGGGCGAGATTATGTCTATTCCATGAAAGCTATTGTTTCCACTCTTTTTTGTGTGATATCTTTCCCACACGATGGAGGAATGGTAACTATTAATCAACTTTCATTCATCGGTCCTGACTGGATTACCTCCCTGAATGGTTCTTATATGATGACAGTATCACCCCCGCCGCATGTCAATTATGTGGCGTTATCTCCCATGAATTCAACTTTAGACGACTTGGATCCGATAGTTGACATGGTGATCTCTTCGGTAGGGCTATTGGAGCCTGATCTCCTTAACCCTGTCGCGACCCTCGACATGTGTTCCTTCCAGAGTGATTTTCTTCCATCCAGTGAAGATCTCTTGGAAGCCATGACCGAGTTGTGTCCCTTGACATGGTGTCCTTCCAGAGCATTATTATCTTGGAAGCCATGATCAAGGAGATTCCATGAGAACAATTTCTCTTCTCTGTAGCAAGCTCGTTAAAAAATGAAATAGAGGTTACGAGCACAATTTCTCTTCTCTGTAGCAAGCTCGTTAAAAAAATGAAACAGAGGCTTTGAGAATAGTTTTCCTCTCTGTAGCAAGCTTGTTAAAAAATGAAACAACAATCTAGGGATTGAACCCGGAGCCCTGAGCATAGTTCTTTTCCTATGACAAGCTCGTTAAAAAATGAAAGAGTCACCTCTCTTGAACCTTCTTTTCATCCACCCTTCTCCTTTTTCTCATCTAGTAGAGAAATTGGGGACAACCTCAAAGTCGATGAATGAAATGAAGCTTGGAGGGAACGTCTCCATCCTTTGATGATCATTCTGGAGTTAAGCCACTAGCTTTCAACCTGGGGGCATACCGAGCTTAGTCTTTTCTCTTTCTCGTGCTCGTAAATACATGAGAATGAATCTGGGTATACTTTATCTCTTTTTCATACCTGCATGGATAAATGAAAAAGGAACCCCTTGGAGTCATATTTAAGATCTTTTTAGACTCTCTAAACATGAAAATATTGTTGAGTGATCTTGCTTCCTTTCCCACTCATTAAAAGGTTTGAAACGACGTCTTTCGAGTGATAATTTATCTCTTTTTTGGCCTCGCGAGACTAACATTACGAAAAAGGACAACATTGGAGTCGTCTTTAAGTTGTTTTCAGATTCTCTAAATATGAAAAACCACCGAGTTTACCTTCTCTGGACTCGTTAAACAATCACACATTGAAGGACCCATACGAGATCGAACCCTTACTTCTTCCAGTTCGTTAAACAAAGGAAGAGGGACTTACCGAAGGTGAGTCATATCGAGCATGTGTTACCCTCCTCGAGCTCGTTAAATTAAAAATAGGTACTCGTCTATTTGGATGGGGGAAAAATTGAAAGAAGCAAGCCAAGCAGTTTTTGAGAAAACTACCAGTAACTCTTACGGTCTCCCTTGAACATGACACTTTGTCTTTGCACGCATTTTAATCTGTTGAACCTCTTCACTGAGCCAATCCTCTGAGTTTCTTTTACTCATTTGGGTCACCTGAAGAAAGTCACCATATCCACTACATTATCATGTTTTGGTCCATGTCAAGTTTCTGTTGTTGTGCCTTAGTGTTCAAGGGAAGTATCTACCTCGAGAGTCAGCCATCACAAATATCCCGTTTCAATACCCATGTCAGTCCATGTTCATTTGATCTACCAATCACATTTCTGTGTCAGTTTCGTGTTGTTGATGGGGGATACATCAAGGCCCTCCTTCAACGAGTCTATTCCCGTCGACTCCAACACATTATCCATGAGTTACACTTAGAAACCAGTTAGTACCTTGGGACCTGCATGCCTCAATGATAGACCTCCTCATGTCCGACAATGGGTTTACATCATTGACCTCTGATTGGATGATTCCATGGATGTTCGACTTCAGCTCATCCATTCACATTCACTGGAATGTACTAGAGTACCTTGGGAATCATTGACATCAATGGTGATCTCCCTCGCACTTGATAACAATTTACATCATTGACTGGTAATCGAGTGGTTTCTTCCATGTTCGACATCAGGACATCTATTCACATGGTTAGATTCGTACTACATTGGGATCGGTAAAGAAGACCCTAAGGTTGATTTTTCACTCTTATGCATACTTTTCCCAGGTTGCGAAGGAGTTCTTTTGAACTATGAAATATATACTGTTACATACATCCACTTTGTATTGGTCGTGGCTACGATCAGTTCAGGTCATGGGAGTATAGATCCACATTGTATCTTCAGTGGCTATACCATTTTGTCAATATAATTATGGATTCACAATGTATTTTATGGCAGCCATGCCTAAAAATTCTTTATCACTCAAGCATAGGTATGCCTACCTTAGGTTTGAAACATGTCACAATATTTGTTTGATGGTTGTGCGTGGATTTTTCCAGCCTCTTTGCGTCCATACCCTTGCTCGAAAAAGTCTACAAAGTACTTCAGTCATCATCGTCTTCTAACTTTGTACTTTGCGGGGCAATCAGTTACACCTCAAAATTATTCACTTCAATAATGTCGCAAGTGTCGTCATTACAAGTGTTGTAAGTGTAACATCTTGTCCGCAAGTGTGGCATATTGACCACAAGTGTTGCAAGTGTCACAAACATCATACTGCCATATTTCCTATATCATGCCTCTAACGTCATCACAAAGACACTTATGACACCTCAAAGACTAGTTTTGAAGAAGATAAATCACTTGACAGGGACTACAAACCTTTTGCCATTGAAAGAACCATTAAAAAATGGATTTTGGAGAGGAGCGCTTCCCTACCCACTGCTAGGGAGTGCTAGCACTCCCTGAGCCTCTTTGGGGGAGCGTTTGAGCACCCTATGAAACCTTTTGGGGGATCACTACCCTTTTCTGAGCAAGTTTTGGGTTTGTTGAGGCAAATCAGGGAAGAATCCCTCAATTTTTGAAGGTTCTTGGATTTGAATAGATGGTCAAGGCATGATCTTAGGGAAGATCCTCAACTGAAGGAGAGGAATCCTCAACTTATCCCAAATATCTCTCAAGTGGTTGGGCATCTCCAAGGTTATATAAGGAGGCCTTCTCATGGTGAAAGGGGGGAAGAGACCAGAGATTGATACCAAAATTATGATCTTATAAGTGGTATTGACATGAAAAATATTGGAGGTATGAAACCTATGATCTCATAGACAACATACAGAGGATGGAGATTGAGAATTACATCAAACTTATGATCTCATGGGTGAGATGTCATCAAAGAAATCAGTGGAGATTACTTGAGAAAAGGGGTTGGACAAGGAGAACTGGAAGAAGTTGCTGCACCTTCATTCAAAGGATTGTAAGTACTTTTACTTGTTCTCATTAATAATCAATGCTTGGCTTGTTTCTTTCAAACTTATGCTTGTTCCATATGAGTTTGTCTGCAATAGATGGATCTATATTTGAGCTAATCCTAGTAGAGTAGGAAGTCCATTGTATCTTTGTTTGTCCTACAGGACCTATCAGGGAGCTCAAGATCGAAGCTCAGCCTGGACTTTGCAAGGAAAAATGTCGCTAATAAGGTACATATCTTTCTCCTTCTCTTTCATTTATTAGCTTGATTAGATCTAAAAGGAAGTCAGTGTCCATGTTAAGAACTTTTCTGTCTCTGCCTTAGGAGTCTAGAGACCAAGAGGGAATCCACTTGTCCACAGGGGGATTCACCTACAACAATGATCTGTCTCATTTTATTATTTTATGAATCAGGGTCCAAGTCGGGGTTCGACTCTTTGTATTTGTTCTCGACCACCAATGACTGTATTGAGAGACATTCATTAGTGTTGTGCCAAGGGATATTGTGGAACTCACACCAGTTTCCGGTGTTTTTCTTAGACTTCTCTTTACCCTTCTTTTCCTGCATCTAGAGATGGCTCTCTTGAGGTTGGCCTTCCTTTCTCTATCCATGCTTCTCCCACTTACTCTGCTTCTTGAATTTCTGCTCAATTTTGACTACATATCGATAAGCAACTCCCAGTGAGGAGATGTCTAAGAAATCCATCTCTGTTTGGATGTACCTATGTAGACCACTGCGATACTTCAAAACCAAGTGTTGCTTGGAGTCTTTGATACCCAGCTTTGAGCGCAAGGTATGAAAGATGTTGGTGTACTATGGCATCCTCTGGTCTCTTTTTTGATGCAGAGTTGTCCATCTCATGTATTGGTCATCATAGTTTCTGACAGAGTAGAACTCCTCCTTTAGGGCATCTAGAAAGGCCGCCCAAGTGGGTTCTCTCCCAAATAGTGTAGATTTATCTAATGTGTACCTCTCCTAGTAACCTTCCCACAAAGCTCTGACATGAGGAAGGGATTTAAGGAACGCGAAGGTGATCTTTTCATTGTCGAATGTTTTTTGGACAAAGTAATAACCTTCTAGTAGATTCAACCAATTTTCTAGAGCATCTGAATCTATCTAGCCTTCAAATAAGGGGATATAAAAATTGAGTTGTACCTTGAAGGGTGTCAGACTTACAAAATTGTTGCTTGTTGAAGATGCCTTGACTACTGCCATCGGTAGTCTTCAAAGAATCTGAGCGAATTTATCCATCATCTCATTCCTTTGTCGCACAATGGCTTCCTCAAGAAACCTCTTGAAAGGATCTCCTGCTCTATCATCTATTTTTTCTTCCTCCATGGGAGGTCACTTGGGCTAGCGAGAGTGGTTGTCCTCAAGAAAAACTAGATCGAGACCCAAATCTCTCTACCCTAACCTTGTTGGGGACCTTCTATGAGAAATGAGAAGGAGCAGACTGCTCTGATACCTCTGGTCCATATTATTTTGAGAACGACATGAAGACAAAAATATACCAGATATACAACAAGGAAATACAGAGAGATATTGCAAGAAACACATAAATATAGTGAAACCCAACTTTTATAAGAGAGAAAAACACTGTAGAACACAAACTGGCAGAATGGGGTGGCTTATCTCTGAAAAGAAAAAGATGTTGGCTACACTTCATTCAAAACAAGATTTACATCACACTCCATTGCATGCTTAAAGAGCCTCCTTCACCTCAATTATATATGGGAGAGTGAGAGGAGAACAATTCCCATGATGTATGTGGGATACATTGGACTAAGTTTATAAAATTCCATAGGCATGTAAAACACTAGGACTTCCCAGGTGTTCAACCATCCCAGTACTACTCTAGCTTGAGTGCCCTTAACTATGGAGTTCCAATGGGATCTGCTGCATTAACGCTATGTTGTAGGCATGTACATAAGACCACTAGGAAATCATTAAATGATGTATGAAATTAAAAAATGAAGATGAAACTACATTCCATTCCCCATCAAAAGGGTGAATATCATGGATTATCAAAACCACAGGCTCAAACTGGTGATTCATTGGAATAGGTGGATGGCCACTGAGATCCATCTGGATCTGCTCATTCCTTGGTTTTGACATATACCTACTCAAATATCCCATGACATGTATAATGTCTAGTCTAGTAGATACCATTGCATACATAAAACTACCAATTGCACTGGCATATTGAACATAGGACATGTCCTCTTCCTCTTCCCATGTCTTTGAACACTAATCTGATGATAACTTTACACCCACAGGAATAGGAACCTTGACTGGTTTACATTCCTGCATATTAAACCTCTACAATATTGTCTTGACATATTTCCTCCGATTTAACCATATTTTTCTGTATGCTCGATCTTTTTTAATTTCCATTCCAAAAATGAAATTTGGAGCACCAAGATCCTTCATGTCAAATTTAGAGGACAATTGAGTTTTCACATTCTAGATGATCTTCTTATTGTTTCCTATCAGTGACATATCATCCACATACAAGACCAAATAAATAAGATGGTCACCAACCAATTTGAAATACACACAGTGATCAACTTTGCTACTTGTGAAGCCAAATCCCAACATATAATTATCAAATTTTTGATACCACATATTTGGTGATCGCTTTAATCCAGGTATGGAATTTTTTACCATGCATACCAACTCTTTATTTCCCTTCACTTAAAATCATTCTGGCTTCCTCATGTAGATTTCTTCTTCCAGATCCCCATGTAGGAATTTTGTCTTCAAATCCATCTGTTCTACTTAAAAATCAAGAGAAACAACAAGAGATAAAAGAAATATAATAGAGATTAACTTGGTAACACTAGAAGAAATTTCACCAAATTCAATTCCCTCTACCTGAAAATAACCTTTTTCTACTAACCGAGCTTTGTATTTCTCCACTTTTCCTTATGCATTCAAATTCTTCTTAAACACCCATTTGTTTCCTATGGGTTTTCTTCCAGTCGGAAACTCCACTAGATCCCAAGCCTCATTATTGTCCAAGGCTAACATTTCTTCAACCATGGCCTTTTTCCAAAGTTTTCCATCATCTAAATCCACTGCCTCCATAATAGTTATAGGATTATAATCGGTAATAAAAAAACCAAAATTTGAATGGAAATGTATACCTTTCCAATTGCGTTCATTCCTAAATCGATCTCCTCAATGCTGGAGCATGAGGCTCTTCTTATTTTGATTCGTGTTCTTCTATAGAATCTGATTCATTATCCTTCAATTTATTAAAGATATTAGATTTCTTCTTGAGGAAATAAATCCATGTATTCCTCAATAAGTCATCAATAAATGAGACATAGTACACATATTTTCCCGGTGATGGAACTGAAATAGGTCCAAACACATCACTATACAACAATTGTAAAATCCTCTATGCTCTCCTAGCTCCAAAGGAGAATCTTACATGATTATGCTTCCCATATAAACAATGTTCACATAAATCAAAACATATAGAGAAATTGTCCATACCTTCAACCATACATTTATCATGTAGTACTTAGAATCCCTTCTCTTTGATATGCCCCAATCTTTGATGTCACAGTATAGTCTTTTCTTGAGAGACTGTAGGAGTTTTTTCTTCTTCAAATCCAATCCGAAGAATAACATAATTGTTGCAACTGTTACTAATAGTGCTTCCTAGTATCTTATATAGAGTTCTAATATTAACTCCCTGTAGCAACACCATTTCCCCTCAAACCATCCTGTAGGTTTCTTTCTCAAACACTATTTTTACCCCTACATTGTCCATTTTTCTTACATAAATCAAATTTATGGTCAATCCTGGGATGTGTCGAACACCATGCAGTGTTCTAATCCTACCATCCATCATATTCAACTTGAATTTTCCTCATCTTATGATTTTCGCTATCGATTCATATCCTAGAAAAATGTCACCTCCATCATACCTTTCACATTCACAGAACCACTCTATGTGGGGAGCGATATGAAAGGATGCACCTATGTCAACCAATCATGCCTCATGATATGCATGTGTGCTTGAAGAATC
>ML844805.1:24287-37331 GCA_009831015.1 Picea engelmannii | reverse complement strand
CAAATTATATGCTGTCATAATCATCAAATACATCAAAATATATGTATAAATGCAATCTACAGCAAGTGCACACAAACTGTTTGTCAAAATGATGCAATGAGTTGAGCTGCATTAAACTAAACAGCCGCTGCAAATACATAACAGCCAATGAACTGGGAGTCATAAGGAGATAGAAACCATTCCATATGACACATTAAACACAATAGAAACCGCGGGTTGAATTGGGCAGCAAAGAAAGTCTTGGGTGAAGAGGAATTGACCTTGTCGTCAAAGTGTTTGACGAAATCTCACAACGAAAACAAGCTGATTTCTAGCTAAGATTTCATTGGGAATCTTACAGTGGTATCAGAGCATGGTCCTCTGCAGCTGTGACATTTTGAAGGGCAGCATTGACAACAGATACATGAGAAGGATGGAAAATCAGTTGGAGCAGCAGGTGTTTGAGGTGGGAATGAGGTTACAGTCGCTCCCTCACTTCAAAAACACTTCAAAAACACTCTTCTTAAAATTCTCAAGCAAGGAGCAGAAATTTTATCTAAGGTGGGTCAGTCTCCTTCACAGGTTATGTTGGATGCAATACATCCATTAAGGGAAGCTCTAGTTATGCCAAAGTTGTTGAGACATCAAGATGGAGAGGTGTCACTGAGGGTGGCCATATGTATAAGTGAGATCACCATAATCACAACACCAAACACTCCATACAAAGATGATGTGTTGAGAGACACCTTCCAGCTTATTATTACTATTTTCCGAGGGTTGGATGATATAGCTAGTCCCTCGTTTGGAGAGAGGGTGAACATTCTAGAAACAATGGCCAAGATTGAGTCATGTGTTTTGATGCTAGACATTGCGTGTGCTGACTTGATCCTCGAGATGTTTCACATTTTCCTCTTTGTTGTCAGTGGAGCTCATCCAGAAAATGTGTTAACATCTATGCAAGCCATTATGACTTGCATTTTGGACGAGTGATGATATTCCAGAGCGGCTGGTATCACTTATACTAGCTTCCTTGGGGAGAGAAAAGGAGGAGGTTTCTTCGGCTAGATGTAGACTTGCTATGAATGTAGTGGAGTAGTGTGCAAATAAGCTTCATCCATATGTGACTATATCATCCGGTGACACTAACACGTGGGATGAACAGGCTAATAGCAGGACAATGCATGAGGAGGAGTTGACATCTTCATCCTGTACAGAGGCTTGTGATGATCTGGGTGTGAGTACACCTAAGTATGATGAGGCATTGACATTGGACGAGTCACCTTTGGAGCCCGATATTATTTTGCAGGTGCGCATGACTGAGGACCAGAGTAGCACATTGGATACATGGGAGCATTCTTATGGAGAGCCACACCATTTGGCAATGCAGCTGAAGGTTAGTGAGGATATGATCGCGGTAGCTATGGGACATTTTGATGCTACACATGCACTGGTGGCAGATTATTGTTGGAGGGCCTCGACAACACAGGTTAGTTCAGATGGGGGACTAGTCATTGATGACTTCCATACGCTCAGGGAGAGAGTGACTGTGATGAGGGACGACTACCAACAATTGTTGATGGATAGGGATTACCTATTGGAGGTTGGCGAGATGTATCACAGGGCATTGAGGGAGTAGGAGGTTGAGGTGGACCGACTCACTCATGAGTTGGTGAGCACATGGGGATTCTTGGAAGGCACACAAATAGCCCTTCAAGAAACAGGGTCCAAATTAAAGGAGCTCCTTGAGGAGACTAGTCAGAGATCCACTACATCTATCTCAGCAGAGAGTCCGACATATCATTCAACCACATTGTTAGAGGATGTTGGTGGTTTAGCAGTAGAGCACCAGTTGATTGAGGAGCATGAGGAGTACCCAAGATCACTGATGAGTATAGAGAGATATGATCAGGAGACGCACGAGGATGTCCATGGGTCACAGGGACCACTCTTCATGAGGGGTTTTGAGACAGTTGGTCATACAGATACTCTTCACGAGGATGCCAGAGCCAGGGACAGTTATGAGGCACTTCCATTTGTGTTCCAGGATTGACTGACCTTCATATAGAGGTTGACCCAGTAGTACACCTAGGAGCCATGCGGTTACAGGAGTATACATGAGATCACATGAGTATGCAGGGACATACAGTGATGAGTGGTAGTTCACAGAGACATACAAAGGTGTACAGTGGGATTCAGGAGGACGCACTGGATTGTAGGGAGGAGATGTACTTCATAGAGCATGGAGATTCCTCTCCCTTGCAACAGTACACAGATCTGGGAGATCACCCTCACAGTAGCAATAGTAGTGATGATGGATGGAGAGTGATTGAGCTGCAGATTGTGGAGATACCTACTGTTGTACCCGATGGTTGGTGTTCAGTGATGAGTACAGGCAATTACTTACCATGGGTGCTAATGGACGAGCTTTTGGTCAAGTCCTTGGGATTGACCAAAGCATATGATACTTTCCAGTCCTACAGTTGGTTGCAGATATTTTTGATAGCCTTTCTCGATACCTTCATCATTGACAACAACACAAGGGGAGATAGACAGTGGCAGGGGACATGGAGAGTTGGCAGGATGAGACCACCTGACAGGCGTGTCTTTATTGCATACAACAGGATAGGGGTGGATCATCAGAGACGGACAGTTGAGGCCTTGGGTGTGATGGAGAGTATCTTAGGCCATGGGATAGAGGATATCTCAAAGGTTGATACATATTTAGATTCTCATTGGAATGAGGATAGAGGGATTTCGATAGTTACCAGTAGGGCACATCAACAGTTAGTGGGGATTGGAAGTGATGGACTTCCAAATTTGACATGGGATCCAGGAGTCCAGTTGGTCAGTAGTTTGCTTCATCTTATGAGGATCCATTATGTACACTTTGAGCAGACAATCATGATCAGAGTGGTGTAGCGTCAGCATGATGGTCCTTGTTAGAGACTAGCATGGGACCCTAGGATTACTGGGTTGGGAATTTCATTGACTGATGGAGGCGAGTGGATCTTTGTAGGGGGAAGTCACTATGACTTTCCAGTGAGCTTCAGTATTGGGGGGAGCACGTCACTTGTTGGTGATTCATTGAGGTCTTGTAGTACCTCACTATGGGAACAACATGTTCAGTTGGTGGAGGACGTGTTGGGGTTACGGTCTTGGAGGATAGACTCATTTCGGGTTGAGACCATGTGTTATTTGCAGGAGACTCATGGTATTGATATGATACAGGACTATATTTCACGAGGCATTGCAGTGCACATTTTGATATGGGATCCAGGGACTGGAGTGCTTGGTAGTTCAACGTTTGATGGAGTTGAGTTTCGAGTAGAGTGGTTGCTCGGGGAGTTGATTGAGATTCTTTGGCCATTGATCACTACTCATCAGGAGCATGTGGGTGTCATGCGTGGTGAGCACTTGGAGAGGCCACATCTTGAAGGGAGTCTACCTTGTGTCACATAGGTGGATATGGGACCCTGGTATCATATATAGTTGGATTCAGTTATTGCTTGAGGAAAAGCAATATTTCGGCAGGGAGGGTTGTAATGTCCCCATTTTGGGACATTATTACATTACAGAGTGTTATGCCTAACATAGTAGCCAGATAGGAGTGATAGCGAGTTCGGGAGATATTGAGGGGTGTTATTGGGCCCGACTTGCATCGTTCATCATATTTCATCATTAGGATCCATTCCGCACAGCTTGGCTTTGGTTCCGTTGCATTCCGACGATTTTCGTAATTTTGAGTTATTATGGGTCATATTTTAATTAAATTCACTAAGAAGGTCATAATGGGCATATTACTTGGAGAAACCTCTTAGTGTAATAGCTCATCGGAATTGGGAGGAAGAGCACTACAAGATAAGATGATGAGAAGTGACTTTCAGTGGCCAGAGAAGCCATAAGGATGGATAAATCACTTTTTAGAGTTAAAATGGTTAATTAATTAATTAAGTGATTTAATCAAGGATAATAAAATAAAGAAAAAGTCACTTGGAAAGAAAAGGTGAACAAAGGGGGTATAAAGGAGAGATAGGGGCCTTTATTCTCTCATTATGTTGATTGATTATTTTGTATTCGGTCTTTTGGTTTGGAGAGCTCTTAGAGCTTGGAGATTTGAGGGTTTTGGTAACAAACCTTAGGATTGGTTTCGGTGTTGCAACGATACACCCTAGCTAGTCATTTTGTGGGAAGAGATCACTCCGATTTCTTCATCGTGCTTCATTGTTAGCAGATTTACATTCAATAGCTGAGTTGTCTTCATGGGTGACTGCGTTTTCGGAGGTAGCAACTGAGTTTGGGGTTATAGAGGGCGACTTGCTTGAAGAAGGTTGATAAATCCTTGTGGGGGTCGAATCTCATTATTCTGGGTGCATTCCTTGACTGTTGGGCTCATATCTGGGCATGAGACAAGCTTATTCCTATGTGGACTGATATTATTGTTGTTTGGGGGACGAATTTCTTCAGTCTGGACGTATCTCTGTGTAGCTGGGCGCATTTCTAGGTATGCATTTCGAGATATAATATCTCTGTTGGAAGGCCAAGTTGTACTCTGTTCTTGGCATATTTCTTTGGTAGAGGAACTGTGGGAGCATTGCCATTATTCTGGGGACTTTACCTCTGTCTACTCACATTCTGGGTGCACCATTAAAAGGGATTCTCTCAACTGCAAGAGATATAACTAAAGGCTGATACAGGAGGGTCGAGCCACCATTTGGAGGTGTGCCCTTACTGTTGTTACACACAGTTTCCACTCTCAACAATCCACTACAGGAGTCAATCATTATGTCACTAAATTTCAGGTGCTATCATATTATTGTTAAAGTCGAATTGTATTTGTTTGCTGAAGTCATAACCTGATATTATTATGGGAGGTTAATCATGCAAATGCTGATATAGTCTGTGTGTAATTTTCTGATTTTAAATAAGATAATCAACCACCATTTCTAAGTGTTGCACCTATAGAAACATATATCATCTTGTAAAATTGCCTATGCACTATTAGAAGGTTTATCTATTATAAAGGTGGCAAGTTTCCATCTATAATTGTTGCATGCAAACTGTTCGAAGAAACATCATTATTGTAACAACAGACTTCACATAACACCATACATCAAAGATTATAGAGGTATTTTGATGTATTCTTGATTTAGCTCTTAGTGACTTTCTTATCATTCATTCTTATGTATTCATGACAAATTATATGCTGTCATAATCATCAAATACATCAGAAATATATGTGTTATCACATATAGTTGTCAAGGGCAGAAGGTTGCCCAAGTTCGCGGCTTGTGCAAGAAGCGTCAAAGCGCATTGTTCAGAGCAGTCCACTTCGGGCTCGAAATGCGAGCAACAGGCGAGATCAACGTTCAACGACGAAGATCCAATCAGAAGATCAAATCTGGACTGTTAGATCTGAGCGCGTGGACCAACAGCCGTTGGATCCAGGTAAGGTGAACGCGCCTTAACCATCTAAAAGTTGCACAGAAGGGTGGACCCTGCGAAGTCCAAAGTTCAAAAATCAATCTGGACCGTTCGATTCAGAAGGACACGTGGCGCAGGATTAGCGACTTCGCAGTTTCGTGGAATGGAAAGTAAAAGGGCAGAGTCATGAGGACTCGGGAAGTGCGAACTCGCAAGTTGATCTGGACTGTTCATTTCAAAGGGACATGTGGCTCAGGATCAACGATTTCGCGGTTTCGCGAAGTGGAAAAGTCAAAGGGCAGAGTTGTGAGGACTCACGAACTGCGAACTCGGGAAAAGATCGTAGCCGTTGATCAAAGGAGGGATTTGGACCGTTGATTTGGCAAGTTGAACTCGCTAGTTTGGGTTTCGGGAGAAGGGAGGTGAGTAGTCTTTCAACTTTCCGAGACGTGAAATCCCGATACCTTGAAGATTAAATCTGGGCTGTGGATCTTAGGGGGATAGGTGGCAGTCGATCTGATGGTTCGCAGAAGTGACTTTTGGGAGTTTTGGAAGGAGTCAAAAGAAAATGAATCTGGGTCGTCCAAACCAAAGGGGCACATGGCGTTGGATCAACGGATTCGCAGTTTCACGAATCAGAGATTCTAGCATGGAGCATGGCACCGGTTTGCGAAGCGCGAAATTACAAAGTGCCCAGGAATTGGGCCCATGATCACAGCTCGAGGTCACATGGAAGCGAGTCCAGAAAGAAAGGTGAGCGCTCGTCACGTGGAGCTGGTAGCTCGGGGTTCCAAGGAAGAAATCACAGCTGTCGGATGCAAAGCAGATCCAGCCATCAATCTGAGTCAGGTGATTTCGTCAAAGTGGGCATCAGGAAGTCTGTGGTCTAGTGTTGTAAAAATATCCGAAGGGCGAAATCCCAAAGCGCCTTTGGAGCTAAGCCCAGGGTCATGGCTCGAGGTCGCATGCAAGAAAAGTGCGGTGAAGGAGAAGCTAGCACCAGGAGCTTTGGGAGCATGAAGGAAAGGGTGTGGATTTCACGAAACCTGCACCAAAAGCCGAGGATGCCCGTGTGAGTTAAAGAATGAGACCATCATGGTTTCAAGGTGCCGGGTTGACTCGAAGAGCCGCTAGCAGTGCATGGTAGATCTCGGGGCGTTAAGCCTCGTCCTGATCCCGATGAAGGTAGTTAATGGAAAAAGGAGTGGTGGTTGAAACCTTAGCTCGCTCCATAAATGGAAGGAATGGAAGGTCCGGCCGTGGGGACTCAATCGTCAGCCCGTGGTACTCGTGTGAGCAGATTTTCCTGCAAAACCAATGCTGATCTGAGCTCGCGTCTGACAGAAGAATGCCCACACAGTCTGACAGAGAAGACGCAGATGGAAAGCTTTGAATACAGGGGCCCGTTCGTGCTCCTGGTAGTGGTGAATTGTTCTGAGTATAAATAGTTAGTTTTGATATTTTGTTAAGGTTGTCAAATGGTTGAGCAGAGCTCCCATCTTGTAATGCTTGTGATGCCAGAGCTGTTCTCTGGTTATGTAATCGATTTGAGACTTTCAGATTAATAGAGTCAACCTCTTTTCATTTCTTTGTAAAAACTGTGCTAAAACACTTGGGCATGGAGGATCCAGTCAAGGGTTGTTATGCTGTTGTAATGTAGGTATGATTGCAGCAGTATCGTGACCAGTTTTAGTCAGCTTCCTTGTGATCTTTTTCCCTCTTACACTGAATGGCTTGGGCATGGGGGATCCAGTCGAGTTGCTGCAGCTGCATGGTGATGTAGGTTTGATCATTGTGTTGTTGTGACTATGTTGTTTGGACACATTTCAGTGTCTGAAACTTGAGCTTAAGAGTGATCTTGAGTCTGAGTTTTTCTTCTCCAAGCTGCTTGAAGGCCTGATGCTCATAGCAGCCTTGTCCATCTTTCTCACTAAGTCTTCCCTTTGCTCACAACTAAGCTCAATTCACTGACTGAAGTTAGTTGTGGCCCTCACTTCCTTGTACATTTCCTGTTCAGTTCTGTGTTGAACGTCATTCAGATTCTGAGTTTTGTCCATTGACCTCCATCCGTATAAAACCAACATCCACCAAAAACTCTGATGGGTATTGGGCTTACCTCCCCTGCAATCAGGAGGTGACTTCCGGTGCTAACATTCTTGGTGCCGTTGCCGGGGACGAATTGAAAATTTTCCTTGGTAGTGTTATCACTCCAAGAAACCCTTTGTGGTTGTAGACCAAAGGTGCTTGGTAACTTAAGAAATTTAATAATCAAAGTGTTTGGAACAATGGGATAACNGGGAAGGCTTTATAAAAGGACAACTTATTATGCATCTAAATAAACCAGTGCTTTTAGAGACCAAATATCAGTTACAGTAATGAAATAAGGTGTGAAGAATACTATTCAAGATAACCAGGTACACAGACATGTAGGGTCATAAAGATAGCAGAGAATCATTTAATTCACATTCATGAGGTACACAAGAAGATGACAGTTCTCAATAGCTAAGCTGAACTGAATCAAATTACAGAGTGGTGAACATATGAACAATACTGACATTGGTAACAAAAGAGGATTGTGATTCATATAACATAAAAGAGTCAAAGTGCATAGCCAAAAAGTATCCAGGATTGAACCCCTCTTCAGACTGAACCCCCAGGCTGTATAACCTTTACAAAGCAGTTTCAGATCCTAAAAATATGGATCAATTATTCTAAAAACGGAAAGTAAAACAATATTTACAATAAAATAGGAAAAACCCTCAAGATGAGGTCAATCTATATCTAATGATCTCTAAGAGTAGTAGATTGCTGATGAAGTGCAATTTAGCCTCCCAAGACTGTTTGATTTGGTCCTCCAAAGATAAAATTCGAATTTGGTGAAGTGTGCAAAAATCCTGATTTTTTGCCTTTGAAAAAAGATACCAAAATCGATTGAAACACCTCTTCTTTCCCTTATCCATCAAAAATAGCCATTGAATCAGACTTGATAATTCAACAACTATCCATTTGAAGCAGTTTCAAACCATTCAAACTCAAAAAATCTCGATCTGGGCAAAAATTCGGTCATTCTGGCAGTGACAGGCTTTCACCAGCTAATTTACCCAAAAATTGGCTCCTTAGCTGGTGAAAAGCACAGCTTTCACCAGCTAACTAGCAAAGTTCAAGGTGAGTTAGCTGGTGAAAGCGCAAATTTTTTTAAAATCAAATTTCTCAGTCGTGGAGAGTCCGTTTTACATGCTTGAATAGTCGATCGACATCTAGAAATCCTAAGCTTTCCATTGGTGCTTTCAAATCTGCATCTGGAGCTTGGGAAGGTAGTCAAAAGTTCCCTGCAAGGTTAGGCATCATTCTTCAAAAAATTGCCAGTGCGTTTTTGATCGCTAACATTGGCTCCAACTGGGATGGAGACCTCCCTGCAAGGTTTCCAAGAACCTGGCAGACCTTGTGCCTTTAGTATTGGGCATGGAGTTATTCAGCCTTTACAATTTATCATCTGGCTTTGGAAATTCCATGTCGACTATTATAGAAATAGTAGACTCATCAGGTGGATGACAAAGTACTCTAAAAGCTTGCAATAACTTTACGTTGTTCCTGAGATTTATCTTTTCAATCAGCTCCAACAGATTGTTTGTGCCCTGTAGTTGTAGCTATGACTACTTCATCAACAATAAACTCTAAAGTTCCAACCTTTGCATTTTTACCATCATAAAACTTGGCAAAGACTTCTGCGATTTCATTCCTAGAAGATACAACCCTTAGCCCCTCGGGCCTCTATCATTAATATTACATAAGTGCTATCTTAAATAGCAAAATGTCACCAATAGATTATCCCTATCTACTAGGAAATAAAAATTAAAAATAATGCAAAAAATATGAGACAGCTAAAATATTTCGAGTCCTCTGTCTCCATCAAATCTTTCATTTACAACTAACTTCATTTCCTCCTAAAATTTGCCGAGTCTTCTACCTGAAAATGTCTTCCTGAAAATCTGGAATGTCTCATGATATCTCCAATTTGATAGCAGGTGTCTTTGAAGGCTGGAAATTGACTGTTTCTATTGATGCTCTACCACATGTCTTCTTATCTTCGACTATCTTCAATCATTTTAATTGCCACTGATTATGTACCTGAAAAATTTGGGATATATACTCTATTGTTCCCAGATCTTATGCCTTCAAGTTTGGAAGAGATTGACTTGAATTTCCCAAGCTGCTAAGTGACCTGCTACAACACTCTGATTCGACTGATGACGATTTATCGTCATAACCAACAACCAAAAGTGAAATTTCAAAAGGTCTTACTCCACCAGATTGGGTAAATTCATGCATCATATTTGCTATCTCCCCTATGATTTGTGTAATGGGAATTGGTTCTTTGTGTAACATACAGTCAATGTTTTAAAAACCGAAACCGGTACCGGAACCGGTCGAGGGTCCAACCGGAACCGGAACCGGAACCGATAATAAACCGGTCAAACCGGTTTCAATGAACCGGTTTTTAAAAAAATACATAAAATATTTAAATTTTAACGAAAAAAATATATTTTTAAGATTTTAAATCATGTTTCCAAAGCATTAGAGACAATTAGAGACAACATATCCAAAGTATGCTCATGAATATATCAAAACGACACCAAGTGCAATACATATCTAGAGATCGGAACGTAAATTAATTACTACCCTCAGCTGCACACCAAAACACCTTACAACTCCACCTTGTTACTTAGGTTTTAGGGGGGTTTAGAGGGTTTTAGGTTTCTGGGACCAAACCGGCCGGTTTATGACCAAATCGGCCGGTTTATTCATAAACCGGCCGGTTTGGTCATAAACCGGCCAGTTCTGTCTTAAACCGGTCGGCCGGTTCGGTTTTTCAACCGGTTCGACCCGGTCTGTCATCTAACCGGTCAAACCGGCCGGTTTCGGTTTCGGTTTACCGTTTTTTAAAACACTGCATACAGTATTGCTATGCTTGCTTTGTTTCCACGGGATATTTGACCAGATCTGACAACCATTCGAGCATAATCAATCTAAAATGCTTCATATTGAAATCTTTCTTCAAGTTTCGGATAGATTTTTCCTCTTGCGTTCTGTCCACTGGTTTTGACTCTCAACCACTGTCATCCAATGTTTAGTTTCTTTGTTTTATCACAACATTGGAGTTCAGCTTGCTTCAATCTTATCCAAACAATCTCGAGCAATCACAAGATGATCTCTAACAGAACGGCCTACTACTGTGATGTGCTTCCATGTCTGATTTTTGTCGATGGCTTATACACTACCCTGCGTGAATGAGTCTTGGATCTCGAGCTGTGTGGACGTTACCTCAACACTTGCCATTTCACTATGAGGGTCTAAACTCGAATGTTAACCTTTACTTGACACTGTAACCCTTCTGTAACAATAGGCGCTGGAGATTTTTTAATAATTTGTTGATGCCTTCTCTGTATGCTACAGTCCTTCTCATATAGATGCGCTAAATAGGA
The DNA here is from genome assembly GCA_009831015.1 of Picea engelmannii. Lineage (NCBI taxonomy): Eukaryota > Viridiplantae > Streptophyta > Pinopsida > Pinales > Pinaceae > Picea > Picea engelmannii. Next base: position 26,448 of record ML844805.1, on the reverse strand, counting down.
GTGCTCTCTCATGATCTCCTTGGGACACCTCGGCATTTGGAAGCATTCAATACATAACCTTGACACCTCAAAAAACCTTCATTCGATGGATGACTTTAACATTTGTTTGATACTCGACCTTCTATTCTTTTGACAGCTTGTAGGCTCGTTCCTCCATATGACTCGATGCGTTTTGTGATCAACTCGTCCGTCTGCTTCAAATGAGAGATAATAATTATGACCATTTACTTTAAAGAATAAACCAGCTAGGCAGTCAACTTATTACTTCTTTGGCTGGACTCAAGCCATCCTCCTTACTGTTCGCTGCCACTGAGTTCTGAGAATGACCTGTTTGAGGTATTGGTTCTGGAAGTAAATGACGCAAGTGGGAGTTGAACCTTGGTCGATGCTTATCTCAACGGAATACTCGCCCCGAGCATGCGCGGCCTCGATGGTTGCAGTTCGTGAAGCATCACATGAATGCCAACGTAGGTCATCAATTTACCATATACAGAACAAAGCTTTGAACTTCGAATAGAAATCAAATCACTTTGGGAGTGACAAACCCATGAATGCAACCGTCAAACTCTGAACCTCTCTGTGGCTTCCTTCATGACACGATTTGCATGCGATCTGATGCTTTCATCTGTCAAAACGATTTATAACCTAACTATATTCAAAAACAAACACATGCGTGACCTTTGCATGTGGTCTCATACCTGCATAAATTTATCAAACCGTGGATGGACAGATCCCACGTTTCACTCAAACCCAGATATTAGAATCTTTGCATATGGCGAGGTTTCATTTGGTAATATCAAAGAGATTGAAATCGGTTTGATGTTGGGATTTGATGACTTGAAATGTGGACTCGATTTATGAGTTGGCCTGGATTTGCGCAATGATTGTTCTTGTAATTCCACATTTCGAGCAACCTCTCCGACACCTATTTTCATCTCTCAGGCACTTGGCAGTCTTTGCATAAAGAATTTCAGGTATTCTCCTAAATCCACCTTGGCGTCCAGCTCGCTTTGCTATCGCACATGGTAAGATGCACTGAAGTACTTAAGTAGAGAGCCTTCCACCTCCCCGTTTTGTAGCTATGACAACATAGCTTGTGCCTATATGATTTGCAGAAAGTTAAGGGAAAAAAAAAATCATCTGCATGTTTAGTCCAACCTGTTGCTAATGCAATGAGCCGAAAAGATGCCCCAATTTCTTTTTCTATTGAAACTTGCTCAAGACACTTGCGCCAATGTTTTCTGAAGTCCAGATTCTCCCATGGGACAAACACTAAACTACATAAGCAATCTTCAATATATAGTGTATACACTGCAACAACAGGAAGATGACCCTCTCCATTCTTTGTTGGACGAAGACCACCAGGTACATTTGCAGCACCTGCCATGAGATTACATGCAGCCAAATCCAACAAGCAGGTTCTGCGGCAATTTGCAGTCGATTTTCATGAAGCACACCACCCACATCTTTCCTTTGGTGGTTCCATTGATTTCTTTTTATAACTTGGCCAGCGAAATTTGAGAGGTGCCTTTGAAAACGTTTTTACTTGCTCTGAGATTGTTGCTGAAAGAGTCTTTTTTAAAAGATGCCCTTCTATTGATAGATTTGTTGTCTTCAACTGACCTGGATGCTAGATTAGCAGTTGCAGATGCAGCAATATCACATCCTCTTGGACACCTGTCCTGTCGCCAGTACCCTCTGCAAACATGTAGTCTTCCTGCAGTTTGCTCTGTTTATTCATGAAATCAACAATTGAAAAAGATCTAATTGCTCATATGAGGAGCTTATTCATTTGCCTACTCCTACTGCTAACCAAACCTGAAATTTGGTCAAGTAAACGCAGATTTCCATAGCAGCCAAGAAAGCAATTGACTTGCAACTTTATGCAAAGTTATAGACAACCAGACTGTAGGATCTGAAACATAATCTTTAAAATCAAACATACAATCAAAAAATCTGACCTCAACGATGGCAACAACTGGAATTTTCTTACTGCAAAACATCTCCATATGAGTGGTAATCGGATCTGAAAATTCATACCAAGCTGGGTGCTCAACATCTGACAAAGAAACATGCATCATAAATTGTTGATCTAATTTTTTCTGCTCTCTTTTACCATTATTGGTCTCAATGCTGAATACAGACTTCTCATCCTCTGTCA
>ML844804.1:24184-37331 GCA_009831015.1 Picea engelmannii | reverse complement strand
GCATGGTGTATTGTGGTGTATTGGTGTAACTCTTATACTATTGTTCATTGCTCATTGGATATAGTTGAATGGTTTAAGTATAAGTTGAAAAAGGTTTTAAATTGTACTTGATACTGATTCACCCCCCTCTCAGTATCAACACTACTTGATTATTCAAGTAGTAAGAGATTTGAGCAATAGGAAGTTTCATTTGATTCAAAGGAGATACATTGAACATATCCTTTAGATATTAAGGATGAGTTATTTCTCAAATGTGAAGACTAAAATGGAAATTGCTCAAAAATTGTCACAAGATATGGGTTGCAACATTGGGAAACAATTAAAAGGATTTTCACATTTCTGAAAGGAACATGGGCATCAACATCTGTGAGAGAATGTTAGATGCAATGCAATTGTTTAGATATTGTGATGGATATTGGGAAGAATATGTTGTTGATTTCAAATCAACATCTAGATATTTTTTCAAGTAGGCTGGTGGAATTGTCTCATGGAGAAGAAGTAACCCACCATTTCCTTATCAAGTGCTAAAGCATAACATGTAGTAGAAAATGACAAAGGTACATATTCATATGGATTGATAATTCTTGTAGAGTATGAGGATAGACATGCATAGCTTTCCTAATCCCTGAGATGTTTCAATTTTGTGGAAAATCCCTTAATTCTAGATCATCCCACATTGTTAATGACAAGTTAATCACCTCATACTTTCAAGATTTATGCAAGTTTTTCCACAAAAGATCCAATAAACATATGACATTTTAGAGATTGTTTAGGGATCATTAATTTCAACAACTTCTATTAAAGATCAACACAAGCCTTAGCACTAATTTCTAGTGATCAAATTTGAAGATTCCATTTCCCTTTAAGACATGCCCTTCAAGGATTATTGAGCCTTCATGGCATTAAAGGTCATGAGTGGTTGAAAGGCTATCGCTTTATGCATAAAATTTTCACTAAGCAAAAAAATATAATTACTACTACATGGAAATTAAGGGTTTATCAAGAAAATGAAATCAAAGAGAAATATTTCCTTTCCTTAATCCGTAGAGTATATGATAAGGTTTTTGGTGAGTGGTCAAATGGCCTATTTGACACAAAAAAAATGTTTTTGTACCAAAGGGCCTAATAATTAAATTATATCTATTGCATTTTGATCATTTGCATCAAAAACATCAATCTAGCCTTTTTCGGCATTCACATATTCAATTTAGCTAGAAAGGCTAAAGTTTTGCACTCACATAGAACATTGTTTTCCTAAAATTGACAAATTTACTCACGATTTTCATCCATGTTATATGCTTTTCAATCTACATAATTGATGCATTCGAAAATCATCTAACCATTAACTATTGTTTTATGGTAAAGGTCGTCTCATACACTAAATACACTTATACATAAAATGTCATCAAATAACTCATCTTGCTTCAAAATTTGATCGATTTCTTTAGTGATAAGGAAAAATGCCAATAAGCATAGATGAGACATGAGACAATACTTGGATGCTCAAGATTAATATTTCTATCGGATCACCTTTCCATATACCAATCCCACAACACTTACCATGGAGATTCTCGGAGAAAAAATCGCTCAATGGCATATGCTTGAATGCACTACTTGAATTCCCTTTTGTAATATCCTAGTTTTGACCTCTTAATTGTAATATAATAAATCATGTATTATTCTTTTAATATAGTTTATGAAACAAGAATCAAGCCATGTGGTCTGAGATATAATGATCCTATGTTGTAAATATGTGAGATGCATTGTGAATATTCCAAGTATGGAGCTCAAGGCCAAGTCCCTACTAGTGAATGCATAAGAGTCCAACTGGTGGGCTAACTTTACAATGTGGTGGGTATATTTCTTATAAGAAGTTCATGGTTTTCTAAAAAGGGAAACGCACAATAATATAAATCCACCCTAATTATTTCTTGAGGGAGAAACAAGGGGACTATGATACCACAATAGGGGAAGAGGAAAGGGGATTTTTGGTTGATTTAGCCTTATCATTGTCCTTGGGGTACTATCTTTTCTTGCCTATGTATCCTTACAAAATTCCCATCAATCTTTGACTTTTGGGTTGGTCTAAGTAAAATTCTCAWATGTGTCATATCCTAAGGAAGAGAGAGGGGTCTCATGCAAGAAAATGTTTTTCATTGTTTTCCCATGTAGGATGGTTGGAGAGAAACCATGCTTAGAATTTCCACAATAGTTGAGACAATCCTTTAGACCTACAACCCAATTATCGTTCCTCATTGATTGTTCAAATTTCACCACTAAAGTGTATGAGGGTATACATACCCTACTCCCCTTTGGATTTGAATGTGTGACCTCTTAGGAAGAAACACATGTTCTTAACTGTGTGCTTCCATAGAAGGCGCGTTCCAAATATGTGAAATAATTTACTAAAGGCTCTTTCCAAATATGTGAAATTCCAGGATCATGGATTTCCAAACTATCGATCCCCACTCGAACTCTTTGATAGGTCTCCAATCCAGTTCTCAATTGAGTGTTTGGGGATATGCAACTATATGAAACTTTATGCAACTATATGCAACTTTATGCAACAATGCAACTTATGCAACTTATGCAACTATATGCAACTATATTGCAACAATTTCATATGCAACTATATGCAAATATGCAACTATATGCATCTATGCAACTATATGCAACTATGAAACATGCAACTTATGCAACTTAAGAAACTTTATGGAACTTATGCAACTTTACGCAACTTTATGAAACATGCAACTTTATGCAAAAATGCAACTTATGCAACTTTATGCAACTTTACACAACTTTATGCAACTTTATGAAACTTTACGCAACTTTACGCAACATGCAACTTTATGCAACAATGCAACTTTACGCAACTTTATCCAACATGCAACTTTATTCAACAATGCAACTTATGCAACTTTACGCAACTTTATGTAACATGCAACTTTATGCAACAATGCAACTTATGAAACTATGAAACTATATGCAACTATATGCAACTTATGCAACTATGCAACTATATGCGACTTATGCAACTATATGCAACTATATGATGGATAAGTGTGGAAATTTCAACTTTATGCAACTAAATGCAACTATATGCAACTGTGTTGGTACCAAAAATGTACATTGGCACGATAACTTATCTTCTTGTTTTAACGAGTGTAGGTACCACCAATTAGGTATCTGTCAGATCTATCTTCCTTGAGTAATGATCAAGATATACTAAGAGAGGTTCAAAGTGAGACGTGTTGTACTAGATCTAGCGGTTCTAGATCAACTAGGTTGGAAAAGGTAAGGAAATGATTTTGTACCCGCATGCAATTTTTTATTTCCAACGGGGGGTCGTGTAATTATGATGTTGAGAGCATAGGTGACATTGAGTTTCCCTTGAGGTATAAACATCTAGTGCAAAAATGGGCACCTAAGGAGCTACCTGAAGTGGACACATATTTCTTCATCGGTGGAAGGATGTATCACATTGCTCCTTTGTCATTACATGGATTGGGGTTATTTTCCATGGATGGCATAAAGGTTGGATATGGCACTGTAACTGAATTGATGGAGTATGTCAGACCATTATACAAATACAATCACTGGTTGATGTTGGTCCGATATACGCAAAGTATGCGGAGATACAAGTTGCCGCAAATTATATACAACAACTAGATAACGATCAAAATAAAGGGGCAACTATGTATATTGATGGAATGCTAAAATCTATTGGAAATGTTGTGGGCTTTATAAATAGTACATGACTAGTGGAAACAACTAAGAAACTGAATTGCATATTTGAGGCACGCAAAGGAAATCGTATATTTGTATGTGCAACAAAATTATTAGTTCCAGGTGAAGAGTTGTTGATCGATTACAACTTAAATCAAATAGATGGAGGGGGTGTGACTATGTGGGTAAATATCTTACATACCATTCAACTCAACCTTTGATCAATCATTGTTACAATTTATCTCTGCAATATTTCAAATTTTTACTACATAAATTTTTTACAATTACTTTCATAACTCTTGTTGATTAATTTATTGTCTCAACATCTATCCAGGGTGACCGTGGAAAGGCACCCGCTTCGCCTCAGCAGGTAAATGTTAAATACAGTAAAAAATTATGACTACAACAACTAAATTTCATTATTTTTTTTCTATTATTATTGCAATGTTTCATTTTCTTAATGCTACAGGTGAATTTCATAATTTTTATTGATTGATTTATTGTGTCAACATCTGTCCAGGGTGACCGTGGTATAAAATCACCTGCTACATCTCTCTAGGGTGACCATGGAAAGGCACCCACTATGCCTCAGCAGGTAAATGTTAAATACAGTAACAACTTATGACTACAACAACTAAATTTCTGAAATTTGATTATTTTTTTCTGATATTACTCCAATATTTCATTTTTTAAATGTTATAGGTGAATTTCATAACTTTTGTTGATTGATTTATTGTGTCAACTTCTGTCCAGGGTGACCGTGTTCGAGTTTCACCAGCTACATCTGTCCAGGGTGACCACGGAAAGGCACCCGCAATGCCTCACTAGGTAAATGTTAAATACAGTAACAACTTATGACTACAACAACTAAATTTCTGAAATTTTGTTATTGTTTTGCAATATTTCATTTTTTTAATGTTACAGGTGAATTTCATAACTTTTGTTGATTGATTTATTGTGTCAACATTTGTTCAGGGTGACCATGTCCAAAAATCACCCTTTACATCTGTCCAAGGTAATCGTGGAAAGGCACCCGCAGTGCCTCACCAGGTAAATGTTAAATACAATAACAACTTATGACTACAACAACTAAATTTCTCAATTGTTAAAGTTCATCTCATAAATTGTATTCATCAATGTATTGTGGCATAGTCAATGTGGGAAGGCTCCCACAGAGGATATTGATGAGGATGAAATATTTTATTCGACTGACCCAATGACAACTGTAACGAAGGCCTTGAAGAAGCCTAACATAGAATATATAGGTTTGATTAGCAAAAGACCCCTAACACAGGAGGACAAGGCAAGAATTGTAGAGCTACAAAATACAATAACTAATTTTGGGGTAAGTGGCATCTTCACATATTTTTATTAGCTATGAAAATTTCATATCTATTTTTTAGTTTTATATTTTGTATATGATCTGATAAAGAAAAATTTTCCATTTGTAGGATTTTTTAAACCCCGTGTGTGGGGAACTTGTTGATCCTACAACTGCTATAGGTAGCAGTGATGGTCCAATGCAAAATAAAGGTTGACATAGCAAAGTGCAAGTGAGGATTTTTTAGCCTCCTGAGGTTCCCCTCGAATCCATTGATGACCAAAATGATTTTGACCAGCATGATGAGCCGGAGCCTGGGACTCCACATGATGACTCCGGAGAGGAACATAGTGTAGATGGACAAGATACTATTATGCATGGAGCAGAACGAATTAAAAGCATCGGGTCACTAGATGTCACCTTTCTGGTGGATGACGCATGTGTTCCGATCAAGATTCAAAAGATTGCACGTAATTGTTCCATTAATTGATTCATTTTTTTCATGAAATTGAAATGGACATTTGTTGAGATTATTATAAATTAATGGATAACACGTTTCTGCAAGAAACAATTTTTTCTATAGAAACTTACATGACAAAGCATTCGAGTTGTTTGTCCCCACCATTCGTACATGGTGGAATGGCCAAGATAAAAAAAAGAAAGATGATTTAATATATCACATGGTAAACTTGTTCAGCAACACTTTCAACAAGAAAGTGGTTACAAATTTAGCTAGCGAGAATTTAAAATACACCAGGGCCCAGTATAGGGATAAATTGCAAATAGACCTCAAGCACGAGTGACCTCCTATGGTTCCCTAGAAAGAGTGGAAGGTGCTAATAGAGGATGCAAAGGAGAACTTGTTTAAAAAACAAGGACGACAACCACGAGTTGTTCAAGCAAGGTACAACACATGTCATATTATCAGTGAAATATGAGCATTTATGTGTTTCTTTCCTATTTTAAGTAACAATTCCGATATCTAATTTTTTCAAAAATTCCATATGTAGGCTACCAAACACCTCCAAAGCAATAAAGGCTAGAGTGGAAAAACACCGTCAGCATAAACTAGGTGAGGGTGGCTACGAAAAACCAAAAGGTCAAATAGTAAGATTTAAATGATTAACTGTGGTTAATATTTATTTAACAGTAGTGAACAAATATATGTTTTTGTTATTGGTATTTTTAATGGTGTTATGCATTGCAGTTAAATATGTTTGACACTGCTACCACCGAGGAGGACCTAAAGCTTGGTTACAAGCATGGTTTTAAAAGTGTGATTGAATATATAAAAATCTTGGGCCAGAATCCTATCTCCCCAGCCACGCAGGTAAATCAAATGAATAAGGAAACTGCAGTAGCATGCTTGTAAATTCTATTCATATTTTATTATATCACCCTTAAATAAGTATTTATGTTTGTTTTCAAGCAACAGTGCTACCACAATAGTGAATCTATCTGTATTCAACAAACACCGTGTCATACAAGGGTGAACATGTCCAGTGATAGTGTAGAGCAGAGTACCCATTCCGGTATGTATGCTTCAGAATTAGAAATATTTATTGTGATTGTAGATATTTATTTCCTGACTTATACTTATACATTATCTTCTCAAAATTGAAGAGCATGTAGCTCAGGAGGGTGAAATGCGAGAGAAACCAAGTGGACAGGAAATTAACGCACCAACTGTCGCAGATACAAAGACAGGTAAATTTCAATAGTGTAATGTTAATCAAAATAATGAATTAGTTATTTCAATTATATTTCAACATATCAATATGATCATTTTTGTTGTTCTAGTTCACGAACCTGAACAGATGCCAACTAACCCTTCTCAGCGACGTACCAGAAGTATGGTACATGATTGCACAAAAACAATAGAAGGATAGGGCACACAAAATACGATGTCCTTGGATGATTATGATATCCCAATTGTCAGTTTTATGAATGTAAAAAAAAAAAAAATCAAAGAAAAATTAGATGTATAAATTCATGTCTTGTATTTGGATCTTTATCGATGTTTATATGTTCATATGTTTTGATGACTATCCTAGTTATGCATGAATGTCTATATGTTTTCTATATAAAGAAAATCATTTGTTGGGTATGGGGAATTGAGAGCAATGTGAGGGGGGGGAGGGGCCATATGAGCTTCCACCTTCATCTGGTTGGCCCTGTTCAGTAGAGAATAACCTGTTCTCGAAACAAAGAGAAGCTCATTAAGGTATGCGACAACTTAATTTTTTTCTAGAGTATTTTACATAACTAAATGCATGCTTATTTGCTTATTAATTATTTACTCATATAAAAAGTTTGTCTTTTATGATTCATGTAGGTCTTGGTGATGGAAATGTATCTCGTGACAACTCTTATCAAGTTGTATGGGTTAATGGATTTGGTGAAAGGAAAATGAAAAGGTAAGGGTTTTGACGTGTTTTTAACAATAGGCTTTATACTAGTAAAAGTTCACAATCCTCATGAATATGTAGATATTGATATATATGCCAAGTTCCATGTGGTGTTTTTATTGTCTAATTTATTTGTTATTGTCAAGTTATTTGTCAAATTTAATGTGTGGATATTGCATATATGCCAAGATCCATCTGGTGTTTTTATTGTATAATTTATTTGTCCAATTTAATGTGTAGGTGGTTGTATAGTGCATCAAGTGTACACTCTTTACCTAGCTCAAATTTCAACTATAAATATAGAACCCTAAAGAGATATTTTAAATATAATTTTGGTTTACTTGTAGTTTTTTTATAAATAAGTATAACTATTTTAGAGAACCCCCATATACAAATTCTTTATCCATATCCTCATTATGGAAAATGAATTAGAAAAGATCCCTCACTTCATTCATTTCCATAATCCTAACCTTATTTCTATCCCTAGTCCAAATCCTAGTTCCTATTAAACAATGCATGAAGCTAATCCAAATAATCTAGACCCCTCCTCTCATCCCACATGTTAGTGAAAGTATTATAAGGCTCCAAAGGACACTACTACAAAATGCTTATTCTTATAATAATAATTTACATTCAAATCCTTGTACATAGATGAGAAATCCCTTGATGATCCTAGGGTACACCAATATTTGGACACTTATCCCCAACAAAAAATAGTCCCTATTCCAAACTCTATTGAAAAATATCCCTCATTACTCATAATGACGAATGAAATTTATTCCCCTCTCTAAGTCTCCTTTTTACTCATAATTGTTAGATCAAAGACCAACTTGCCACTATAATCCTTGACAATTGTAACCAAATTAATCACATTTTCCATCACTCCTGACCCCTCTCCTTATCATTGGGGCTTTGTACAATAGGACGAAACTCATATTCTCATTAGTAAACATTGTGGAACCACCCTTGTCATAGGGATTTTTCAAGAGAATGTTGAATGCTATGTATCTCCCCTTGATTACTCTAATCTACTCTTGAACATATCATATGAACAACAATGAAATGCTTTATAAGATGTCCATTGAAATACCTATCAACTCTTTAAAGATAACAAAACCTATGAGCTCATCTTTATTGCAATACCCTTTCCATGTAATGATGTGACCAAGACATCCTACATATATATCTTTCTATCTTAGTTGTAACTCACATCCAACCATTTCATATGGTTTCACTTTCTCTCTTCCACACATTCCAAATGATACCTTCTCATCCTTCTACCTAATCAAAAACAATGAAAAGCTTTATAATATGCTCATTGCAATACTTATCAACTCTATAAAGATGACAAAAACTATGAACTCACCTCTTGCAATACCTCTTACTTATAATGTTAAGACCCAACAAAACATAGTACATAAATACCTTTTTCTCTCACTTTTACATCACATCAATCCATCTCATCTCATATGGTTTCACTATCCCTCTTCCAAACTCTCTAAATAATACATTCTCATCCTTCCACCTTGGTGCACTCTCACTCTTCTATTCTCATTCTAAATCCCAAACCTCCCCAATGATTTTTAACTTAATATTTATTTTTTCTACCACACAAGAATTAACAAAATACATATATGATCTATTATACCTAGTTCCATAATTGCTTTCCCTTGTCCTTTGAATGGATACAACAATGAGGTAGCCCCTTGTTCTTTTATGCATTCTCTTTTCCTTATCTTTCTATTAGTTATCAAAATCAACATTTGCTAACATTAAAAAGGTTGTTGATACTAAGAGGGGGGCGAATCAGTATCAAGTACAGTTTAAAACCTTTTTCAACTCATACTTAAACCATTCAATTATATCCAATGAGAAATGAACAATAGTATAAGAGTTACACCAATACACCACATTACACCATGCACAATATATGAGAAATAATCAATAGTTATTGTTCAAGGGAAGTAATGACTTCCAAAGGTAGCTACAGATTCCAAATGTAAAGGGAGGGATAAACCTCCAAGAGGAAGATACAATCCTCCAATATCAAGAGAGAGTTGAACTCTCCATCCTTTCCCCTTCCTTCCACCCAAGAATATACGAGATATAATAAAACTTCACATTAAATCATCACCATCAACCAACCATCACATAGAACCTGATAGTGTTTCCTGAGACTTCTTCAATTTCTACAATTATTCAATTCTTGGAATACTCTGATCTTGTAGATAATATTATTCAATTTATTCTCTAAAACTTCTCCAAGTTTCACTCCTTGAATCCTCCCTAAAAAGAAGTTATAGAGAGAATGGTAAACCTTGTTCAATTCTGGTTTATTCAAGAGACTGAACTTGTACAGAATGCCCCACACTCAATATTTAACATCCTATTCTGAAACTCACACACAAGAAACTAAAGTTCTTAATCTTTCCAATTCAATTTGTACCACATCGTTTGTATTCTCTATGAAGAATTTATGATTTTTTTACCCGGAACACCTGTTTATTGACTAGCTTCAGGACTAGTCACAAACCCTATCTTCCACAAAGTGTATCTCCATAATTATATCGAATAAAGAGCTGAAATTTTTACCACAGGTACCTTGACATGTCTTCTCAATACCATAGCAATTTCACCATCTAAATTGTTCTAGAAAAAATGGTAAGATGACCTGAAAATAACATACCTTAGAACATATCACCAAAAGACTTCATCCTCCCTTGCAATCTAGCCTACTTTACTTCTAATTTCCTCTGAAATTCGACCTATGTATCAAATGAATGTATAATGATATTTATTTATACCATTTATGTCACTTTATTTTAACATTAGGGCCGACCTGACACTTTCTTATTTTGTAATTCTTTTCTTTAATTATCTTCAGGGACTACATGTATTTCCTTCTTCAATTCACTTTGTCATCTTCAAAAATTCATTTCTCCTCAACCATGAGGATCCACGTGACGTGCCACATACCACCGGAAACAACATGATGTATATTATCCATCCATGGGTGTTGTATATGTATGTTCATTTTCCTTCATTTACAAATACCTTCATCAATATTGCGGTCCAAAACCCATGACTAGGGTTGACATCAATGACAACAACCAATCTTCCAACAATATCCCCCTTTGTCATTGATGGAAACACGCATGCTCCCCCTGTCATAATGATCCCAATTTATCTCCCCCTTTGAAATCAATGGAAAAGGGTAGGGAGTCTCCCCCTGAGTTTAATGGCAAAAGGTAACTCTCTTCTTTAGGGCTGCTCCCCCTTAACATGTGGCACTCAATAATACTTCATCCTTATTTTGGTCTTTGGGACTTTTTCTTCCTTGGAATCCTTTTCTGTGGCTTCTATATTCTCTATATTCTTCATGTCTAGGATGTATATGTTGTTCGATCTTCTTGTTGCAGTTGCAACTAATCTTCTTGAGTAATTTTCTCTGATTTTACATTTTCAAGAGTCAAACGTAAGAGTGTATCCTTGATCACACATTTTACTAACACTGAGTAGATTATACTTCAAGTCTTCAACCAATAGGACTTTTCCTTCTTTTACATTTTCACTTCCAAGATTTACAGTTCCTTTTCCAAGTATTTTGGTATATGAGTCATCTCCAAATGAAACATTTCCACCCTTTTTCTTCAAGCTGACAAATTTGCTTTGATCTCCGGTCATATGAGATGAGCACCCACTATCTATGAACCATTCATCTTATTCTTTGCATTCTTTAGCAACCAATGCTATTCAACAATTTTCATTGTGTGGAATTTCTTTCCTTTTCCATGTTGTAGTTGGTATGCATACTTTTGGCATATGATTATCTTCCTTCATCTCTCTCCAATCTCATGCTTTGTGACCAAGATTATTGCACTTGTAACATACAATATTTTGATCCATTAATGGGTCAAATGGATTACTATTTCTGTTGTCAGGTCTACGAAAATTTCCATATCTACTATTTTCACCATTCATTTAGCTTGCATAGTTATTCCTTTCATTGATTCTACAATTGATTGTCTTATGTCCAAAATTTCCACAAGTATAACAATGTCCAAAAAAGAAATTTTGATACCTAGGCGTAAGTGATCTTCTTTGTGGTGTGGTCCATCTGGGTTCACGGTCTATTCTTTTGTAGTTTCCTTCATAATGATTTCTTTCATACTTGATGGGAGAGGATCTTCTTGATGCCTCATTCCTTCTAAATTCTAGTCTTCTATCTTGTTGTTCAACTTATTCTGGAATGTTGGTTTCATCATTTTCAACTTCCTTTTCTTGTTTTGTTGTCTTCAAACTGTCATTATATCCTAGTCCTGTCTTGTCATTTGGAGATCTTTGACTGCTAAGGATCTCATCTAATTTTTCAGTGCTTTTTTCAAACTTCTTAACTTTTTTGTTGTCAATAGGAGCTCCCATTTTGTGTGATCCAATTCTGCTTTTAATTTCTCATAATATTCTAATTGTTTCTTCAAGCTATTAATGGTCTTTTCAAGCTTGTAATTCTCTTCTTCACAACTACTCAGTTCACATTTTAGTATTATGTTTGTGTTTCTAAGGTTTCTATTTTCAGTTTCAACATGCTTCAAATTTTCAAGATTCTCATCCTCTTGTTCACTCTTTGCATTGTCTTTGTATCCCCAAAAGGAATCAAGGTTGGTTTCTTCATCTGAATCTTTTTCACAAATGATTTATTCTTCTTTATAATTCTTGTGATCATCATCCTGGGTTTCTTGGGTTATGAAGAGGACTTCTCCTCCATCATTTTGTTCTTCATCACTCTCATCTGAGGATATGTCATCATCCTTGGAGTAGAAGCTATTTTTATTGTTGAGACTTCTCTTTTTATAGTAGTAGTTTTCAACAATATGTCCTATTCTACCACAGTTAAAGCATTTGATAGGAGACTTACCTTTGTATCTTCCACTTCCCTTCTGGAACCTTCTTACGAAATTTTCTATTTATTCATAAAGGCCGTTATCCTTGTCTTTTGTCTTCTTTATGGCTTTAAAGGGTGCTTCATTGTTTGGCTGGTCACTTTCTGTACCTGTTCTCATTTCATATGCTATTAGAGACCCATGTAATTCATCCATTGTCATTTTGGTCAAGTCCCTAGTTTCTTCAATGGTGGAGACCTTAGCATCATACTTCAAAAGAAGTGATCTCAACACTTTTTGTACAACCAAGGATTCATCGATCTATTCACCTAATCCTCTGATAGCATTAACAACTTCATCAACTCTAAGAAAATAGGTTGCAATATCTTCCTTTTCATTCGTCTTCAAATTTTCAAATTCTGCTCTATGTCGTTGAAGCTTGACCTGCTTAACTTTTGGATCACCTTCGTCGATGCTCTTGAGTTTGTCCCATACATCCTTAACAGTGCTACATCCCATCACTTTGCTAGCAATGGTTGGTGCCAATGTTGCTAGAATAACATGTCTAGATTTTGAATTACAACTCATAAGCTTCTTCTCATTTGGATCGGTTGGAGCATTATTTGGGATTACATAGCCATTTACAACTGAGTACAAAATGTCTACTCCCAAATTCATTAGGTAATTTTTCACTCTATCACTCAAGTATGCATAATTTCTTCCATCAAATTTTTGAATCCCATTTAAAATGTTCTCATGGTCATCCATCTCTGCTCAGGATTTTCCTTCCAGTGGTTAAACTATTCTGA